>AYEL01051099.1:0-33947 GCA_000484575.1 Olivierus martensii | reverse complement strand
CCTGGTTTCACCATACAGTTATCTACTGCATTAGCACACAAGAGCAAGGTGACATGATCTTTCATAGTCTTGAATCCTGATGCAGAGAATTTGGCTTTGGAGACTTAAATCCTGCTAGACATGAACTTCCAATTCAGACCTGTTTTGTTGGTATTGAATACCTGTTCAGGCAGGTATCCTCTATATTCAATTATTATTTTTTAATTTTTCTGGATAAGTCTTTGCAGTGCTATGGTCAGTTGAGGCTGTTTCTTCAATTATTTTTATGTTATGAATGTTATGATGATGGAGGAAGTGTGCAAACTATCCTTTACTAGCTAGAACTTTGCCCCAGTTGTTTGTATATTCTCAGCACTTTTTCATGTATCACTGAATTACTTAAAGGAGCTCTCTTGCATTTAGTCCTTGATCCAAATATTAAATGTCTTTTCCATCCTTTCCATAAGGAGATCACAGGGCATATACAGATAAACCTCGCATCAATGGACTTCGGATGCAACAGAAAATCTGCAGGCAAAAAAAAACACTTCCAATTTCATTAAATGACATCACGCTGATAGGGGATGTATTAAATTTTGTGATGTCATTATGTGAGGAGGGATTATAAATTTTGTGACAATTTCAAACATTTCAATTGTACTTTTTCATGCATGCATGAGAAAGTAGTTGTGAGAAATCTATTATTTTTGATATTTTGATTAATACAGTATATTCATATCAACACTAATCAGGGGATTAATTTTTCAAATTAACCAAACCAATTAAAGATTAGCTTCTGTCATTTTATTACACTGCTCTTTCTTAATCTATAATTACCTTTCAGCTCGTCAAACAGGAAAAAAATTATCTCCACTAGTTCTTTTTTAACATTAGGTTTATTGAGAATAGAGTACTTTCGGCTCACTCAAGCCTTCTTCGGTATTCCATAATAATGATGATTGTTCTTATTAATGTTCTGTTGAATAATCTGGAATACCGAAGAAGGCATGAGTGATCCGAAAGTACTCTATTCTCAATAAACCTAATGTTAAAAAAGAACTAGGAGATAAATTTTTCCTGCTTGACGAGCTGAAAGGTAATTATACCAATTAAAGATGGTGGCACCATAGCTTTCATTCAAAAATAATTGTTAGAAAAATTTAATTTAGCCTTTTTTCACCAGGGGAAGTTTGGCTGAATTGGTTTGGTTAATTTGAAAAGATTAATCCCCTAATTAGTGCTGATATGAGTATTATCTGACTTGAGCCAAGTTTGTCTGCCCAGGTTTGCCAAGAGGCCCCATGGCTATGTTGATAGCCTGCCTGGGAATGCTAGTTTTGGCCTCGTCCAATAAAGTTTCCATAGTGATCAATATATAAGCTTCCTGAAATGGAATTCTGCCATAGGTCGCCATGGTGTAACTGATTAAGGCGTTGGGGCGCTATCCCAAAGATCCCAGTTCGAGTCCAGTGTGGTGGCAAAATTTTTTTTCGGGAAAAATTAATTAAAAAATTATATTATAATCATTAATTACTAGATGGTGCCACCTTAGTAATAAATTCTAAATTTAATTAATTATTAACTCAACAGATAGTGGCACCATAGCTTTAATTCAAAAATAATTGTTAGAAACATTTAATTTAGACTTTGTCAGCCAGGGGAAGTTTGGCTGAATTGGTTTGGTTAATACAGTATATTAATTTTTTGGCCCTCATCATGTCATCGATGCAGAAGGAAAGTGCAAAACGGAAGCATACAAACCTAAGTATCATGTGATAAATTAGAACTTCTTAAGAAGTTAGAGGCTGGAGTTTTGGTTGCAAAAGTGTGTGAGGAATATGGTGTACAAGTGTGGGAAACAAACAGTGACATATGCAAAGCTAAGGACAAACTCAGAAGTTATGCAGTGAAGTTTGAAGTCGATCCATGCAAAGATGGGAAAGGTGTTCATAATCATAAGCATATGAAAGTTCCTAAAAATAAGGAACTGGAGGAAGCAGTATATAATTGGTACATTCAATACCGATCAGTGCACAAACATTCATGGGATGGAGATTGCTAATACCCCGGTCACACTGCAGATTAACTGCCATTACCATAACCGCTGTTACGGTATCTGCGGTTAAGAAAGTGGTGATCACATTGCTAACTGCCATTATTCAGGTTTACTAGAGCACTTCGAGATAGCACACACATCTACAACTATTGTATATCATGAAATATTTACAATGCATTCTACTAACTTGTATAATTTTGTCAGCAATTCCATCTTATTTTTTATCGCTTCTACCGCTCTGGATACACCAAACTCCTTTTGTAACTTCTCCTCCATTTTCATATATATGTGTCTATTTCTTTTTATTCTTCTTAAGTCATCCAAATTCTCGCTCCAAACATATATTAATGAGTATATTTCCTCTTCTTTCCAATCAGGCTGTCTCTTTCTTTGTTCAGGAGCAGCCATTTTTCTTGTCTTAACCGGTGTATGACGTCACTAACGGCGTTTCCGAATCACCGGTACAGTAACGGCGTTTGAAGATCTACTATCGGCAGTTACACTAATTGATATTAGTCACACTGCCAACAGTAACTGCAGTTAATGGTTGTAGTGTGACCAGGGTTTAAGGCTGCCAACAAATTAGCATGCAATCTGGGAATTAATTCATTTAAAGCTAGTGACGGTTGGCTATGGTGCTTTCGTAATTGTCATGGAATTCAAAACAAAGTGCAACATGGAGAAGCTGGTAGTGCAGATATTAGTGCTGTTGAACCATTCAGACTGCAATTTAATGAACTTATAAAGAAAGAAGATCTACAATTGTCACAGATTTACAATGCAGATGAAACTGCTTTGTTTTGGCATTCTTTACCAAGAAATACCAGGCATTTAAGCATGAAGACAAAGTTCCAGGCAAAAAAATCAGCAAGGATAAATTTTCTGCTTTATTGGGGGCAAATGCATCAGGAACCCACCATCTCAAGCCTGTAGTTCTAGGGAAGGCAACTAAGCCACATTGAAAGACTGCATAAATGAGTTACTAGTCATACGAGGGTAATTCAATAAGTAAGTTACAAATCGAAGTTGCAACCTTCATTTTTTAATTAAGTGCGGGAAACTGTCACCGCTAGATAGCAGCACTATCTAGTTTTATTGTGACACACAACAATCGTTCTGCGCATGACTGTACAAGATGGCGGCGCCTCTGAGTACATGTACCACGATAGAACAGCGTGCCGTTGTGCGTTTTTTGTGGGAAAAACATATGGAAGCAAAGGATATCCACAAGGAAATGCTGCCCGTGTATGGTGAACATTGCCTGTCACGTCAGGCAATCCATAATTGGGTGCAGAAGTTCTCGGAAGGGTGGACAAGTATCAAAGACGAACATAGAGCTGGTTGGCCGGTGGAGATTGCCACGCCAGAAACGTTGCAGTGTGTCAAAGACATCATCCAGCAGAGAGGAGGGTAACCGTCGACGCTGTAGCAACCACTATTGGTTGTTCACGTGGCCAGGCTTACAACATGATGCATGAGCAGCTAGGCTTTAATAAAGTGTGCTCCCGATGGGTGCCACGCCAGCTTACACAAACAACACAAAAGCCAGAGAATGGGCTTGTCATTGAAGCATCTCCAGCGCTACCAGGTTGAAGGGGACGACATGCCTTCTCGGATTGTCACTGGTGACGAGTCTTGGGTACACCATTATGAGCGTGAGACGAAGCTTCGTACTGCATGATTCTGATGAAACTTCGTGCCACCATTTCGCCGGAACGACCAGGCCTCCCAATAAAGGGGTGTTGCTGCTGCATGACAATGCCCGTCCTCATAGTGCCAATCAGACCTCCAACATCCACCTTACAGCCTCGCCCCGAGCGATTTCCACTTGTTTGGCCCTTTGAAACATCATCTTTCGGGAGAACGCTTTCCTGACGAAGCGGTTGAAAGAGCAGTGCATGCGTGGTTCCAACAGCAACCAAAAGAATTTTATGCCACAGGTTTCCAGGGACTTGTGAAACGGTGGGACAAGTGCTTAAATTTGTATGGAGATTATGTTGAAAAATAAATGTTTGTATGTCATTATCTCCATTCATTTCTTTTCAATCACGATTTGTAACTTACTTATTGAATTGCCCTCGTATATTACAATACAAAAAACTCTTGGTTTAATAGTGCCATTTTTCATGATTAGTTTTTTTAATCATTTTATTCCTGAAGTGCGAAATTTTCAAGAGAAAGTAATGCATATTGCCCCTGAAGATGTTAGGGCTATTCTTGTCCTTGACAATGCACCAGCACATCCAAAAACAGAAAAACTTGTAAGTGTAGACAGTAGAATCTGTGCAATTTTCCTTCCACTGAACACAACCTCATTAATCCAGCCGATGGATCAGGGGGTGATTGTGTCATGTAAATGGCATTATCAGCATAAATATCTAGATGAAGTCTTAGTGGTCATGAAGAAAGAGGAAGATATGGAAGAAGACACAAGAGGAAGCAAACAGTAAACAATATTAAAAACATAATCTAAAATCTGGCATCTACAATTTTGCGTCAGTTTCGGAAGATGTCAAAATGACAACTCTCTCTATGCTTGGAAAAAAATAATGATGGGTAAAGATCCTGAACTGGACTTTGAATGTTTCAAACCAAAGGATTTTCACAAAGTTTTATCATATGCTGGAGAAAAAGATGTTGATCTGAATGATATTGAAAATTGGCTTGAAGAACAGCGTTCTGCTGCTGATCCCAGTTACCAAGTTCTTTCCATGGAAGAAATAGCAGAATCAGTTCTGGCTGGTGAAGATTCAGTAGAGAGCTCCAGTGACTTGGAGGAAAAGGTGGTAGTGAAACCAAAAATGTCTCAAGTACAAGATTCCATTGACACTCTTACAATTCATTAATACAACACACAATTATTCCATTCAAGCTTATTATCAACATCTTCAGACATTAAGAGAATTAATAATTCCCGACTAGTATACTTGTGGAAAGCAATCAAAGTTGGATTCATTTTTTAAACATAAACCCAACCCAACCGTCTCTCAAACAGCTGACCAGAGCACCTCAAGCACTAGCACTGCTGGTAGCTACTACCTGTAGTAGCCACCAGCAGTGCTTCAGAAGAACTTTCTAGCTTCTCTGGCTCAGAATAATAAACCAGTCTAAATAAATGTAATGTTATCATATTTTTTAACCATATATAATACAGACCACCCCTCCCCCTATTAGTCTGTTGATGAGAGGTTTGTCTGTAGGTAATTTTAATACTACCAACAGTTCCACTAGCAACACTAGCTTTTAATTGCTTCATCTTTTTTTTATGGTCCTTACAGTCAACTCATTAACATTCATTAGCCTGGCCATCAACACAGCACTCTCACAATGCTCTAATCTTGTCACCATGCCATTTTGTCAAGTGTTTTCTCCAGCAATAACATGCTTCTAGCCCCTTTTGGCTGGTTTTATCACTGCCAACTATGTTTTCCAAACATTTGAAGCATATGATGACAAAAAAGAATAATCTATAAAAATGAAGCTAATGCTAGTTTGTATTTAAGAAGAAAAACACACAAAACACAAATGAACACATTGATATATACTCAGGACACAGAAATACAGGCCTGACTGATTCCATTCCTATTGAAAGCGTTGTGAGGATTCTAATTTAAAGGAGGAAGTCCGTCGGTCGCCATCTTGTTTAGTGACGTCACTACTATTGAGGACGTAATAATTTTGTCTCAAGTTAATTTATTATAATTGTAGCCAAGAAACAATTAATATTGTGTTTTGTAATAATGGTTATAACTTTTGATTGAAAAAGAATCTTTATTTAACTTGAGTTTATTACAGTTTAAAGATAATATGGATTTGTGTAAAATAGTTTGGCCTTAAAGTTAGTGGTTGGATCGAGGTGATGGATCAGTCTTCTGGTGTCGCGTGGTGTTGGCATCTCTCTCTTCAGTGTTGGTCCGTCGTCCTGCTTTACGTTGAACGGTGGTGTTTTTGTTGTTTGTTGCTGTTGGAGTTTTGTCCTGTCCTGGAGTGTACGTTGTGTTGAACTGTTTATGCATCAACGTGATGGAAGAAGGAGTGAGAGACTGGATTAGAGGATGTGTGGATTTTATGTGCTTACTAAATATTGCTGTAACAAGTTTTAGTAGTAAATTACAGTTTAGAGTTTGATTACAGTATTAAGATGGAGTTCTTTACTAAGTGTTTACCCCACCTCACCGGATGGCAATTGAAAGTGAATACAACTATTTTGGTCGATCGTATAGAAACCGCAGGCCTGGGGACTGGGTCCAAGAACCCGCAAGGACCTAGCAGCTTGTACTGTATATGCTTAGAAACTGAAAGTCTGTTCTTCTAGAAATTGCAATTTAAGGCATCTTAAAAAGATAACACAATCTTACTCAGATTCAAAACTAAAACCAACATTGAACCTTTTTTCCCCACATCCTTCTTTCCCTCTTGATGCAAAAATTCTCACTACTCTAAAAGATAAAATGGGACATTTATAAAATTGTTAATTTGCTGTGAAAAGTAATAATAATGATAAATAGAAAATAAACATTTACAAAGCATTTAGTGGCTGCTATCAAAAACTTTGTATACATGAATTCCAGATCCATGGTTGGTGAATTATTGTGCATTTATGTAATTGTATATATGCAAATTCTGTGGTTAATGAAGTAACTTACAGTATATAAAATTGATACAATAGTGCATAGTAAATTAAAAATAATGCAATACTTCTTACTGTAATATTGAATAAAAGTAAACAATAAGCCAAATAAGTAAGACAAAGTATTTATTCAAAAATGTTTTCAGCTATCCATGTAGCCTGCCTCAGTTGTGTGGATAGCCAAAAATGTTTTTGAATAAATGCTTTATGTTACTTATTTGGCTTATTGTTTGCTTTTATTTAAATTAAAAATATTTTATTACTGTTCATCAAAATATTACAAAAATAATAGTTTCTCTCTAACAACGCATTCCTTATAAATATAATTATATAAAATTGAAATTCATATAAATCAAGAAGCATCTATATTTTGTATATTCATTAAAGTGGAATAGTAAAGTATTGCATATTGATTCTCTCTTGGAAAATATTGGTTTTCAAAATATTTTGAAATATCTGATTTATTTATTTTATAATTAAAATGTTACCCAAACAAATTGCCATTAATGGGAAAATTCGTGAGCTTAATAAAAATAATGATATTTATGATTAAATTTTTCCTGCATTTCATTTGAATGCTGATGTTTCTATTCATACCCGTAAAAATATTTTGATATTGAATTTATAATATGAATTGATAAAATGTAATCAATGTTAAAATCAACTTTAATATGCACATTAACTATTATTACAATACACTTCTGATTAACTGGGGAGGATTAATTTTTCCAGATGATTCACAACAGGCAAAAATCTCCAAATTATGAGCAATATGCATTTAATATAGAAATAATAAATAAATGGAATATATATATATTCATTTGTTCAAATTATTTATTGAAAAAGGAAAGTAAAGACATTTATTTGTAGCACTGTTCAGGCCGTGAGGTGCTATGAGGCAGAGAGGCGGCACCATAAGGGGGTGGCATAAATAGCAAAATCAAAATGCAATTTGAACCATTCAATAATTAAAAACTTTACACAACGCTTTTCTATATTGATCTATGTTGATAGTTCTGCTTTGAACTTACAATTATTGACAATATTTGATTTTAATGTCAGTTTGTCTTGAGAAGTGGTAAGTGGCCGTGCTGTGTTTAAATCAGTAAATTAAAATAAAATAAGATCTGAACTAGCTAACAGGACATGAAAATAAAATTAAAGATGCAGGAGTGCTTTCAAACTGGACCACCCCTCTTCAGCTGCACAGTGAAAGTGAGCGTAGCAGAGAACCTAACAGAGAATGGAATATCTGCAAAAACAAGTGTAAATTGTAATTTAAATCCCAAGTGTCAGGTGAACGGTAAAAACAAACAGGTTGTGCATGTGGGATGTTAGGCAAAAAGGGGGGCAGAATAGGGCGATAACAAATACAAAATTTATGTTTTCATATTGTCAAACTAAAAATAGTATTCATACATTTTGTGCAGTTTTTTTTAAATCACAAAGGAATGTTATTTAAAAAAAAAAAAAAATACATTTAAGGGGCGGCATTTTGAGAAGCGGTAGATTTCTCAGTATTTCATACTGAGAAATCTACCGCACAGTCTGATTGTCCCCCTTACAAATTCTATCATAAATTATCCATAACTTGTGCACTTGTAAAAAATAGTTTATAAGATTGAATATAAGAAGAAATTAATAAAAGTAACAATCATTATATACAGTGGGTCTATGTTTAAGGTCAGGATTAGGTTCCCGAAAATTGTGATATTAACTGAAACCATAAACTCTGCTGATCTAGCATAAATTTTCCAAAGGGTGGGTTCCATATTCGATCCTGGGTCCTCTGAATGGAATGTCAAAATGTTTTCACCCAGTCAATCTAATTGGATGTCCTGTGTGCTGTATAATTTAATATATTGTTCATAGATAATAGTTCATATACTTCAATTAGTGCTCATATTAAATATGATTATCTTACTTTCTATAATAGGTTTTCATCTAGTTTTCTCTCTATTATGAAAGGAAATGTAAAAAAAGTGGTTTTATTCCATTTTGGCTGCCTTAATATTTTTAATTTAGTTTTTGCTGATGAAGTAATAACAAATGTTAAACAAGAATCCACCATATTTGAACTCTTATTTTAGAGTTCAAATATAGTGGGTCCTAATAAAGTTCATTTATGAGACAATGTTATTTATTAGGAGTCTGCATCTTGCTTACAATTCTAACATGATTAACTAATGTATACATTTATAATGCATTTTCTATTGAATGATTTCATAATACTGTATAAAAAATTGAAATGTGCCCCATGGGTAGGGGCAGAAATTGCATGTTAAAAGAAGCAAAATAAAGGATATTTCTTCTTTTCCCACTAGTGGCTGCTATATCTCTGCAGGATCTTTTCCCTCCTTCCTATACTCATCTCATTTCATTTTTGAAGAATTAAATATATGTGCACTATCTCTTAGTAATTATGTTTTCCCAAACTTTTTGCTTTCTCAAGATTCAGGAATTTCCAAATTAGTAATTAATTTATTTCTCGAGAACTTGAAGATTCTAAAAAAAATGTTTAGTTAAAAAAAAATACCCGTATTTAATAAAGGTTGGTTCTCACTGGCGCAGTAGCGGTATTTTACTGCTCTACTTTTCCGCCGCCGAAAAACCACTGAGCAATTCACACTAACGCAGTACATTATCTTGAAAGTGCATTATGGGAAAGTTGTATAGAGTGCCAACATTTTTTATTATTGAATACTGTATAATTAGAAAATAAAGACAAAGTTTTTGTTTTAGATCATCAGTAACTGAATAAGCAGTCGTATCGAAATCTGACCTAAAATTGTGGCGCATCGCTATTAATCAAAAAACAGAATGGTCAGCTACCATGGCGGTTGAAGTCGAAGCTGCTTCGACTGGAACCGCTGCCAAAAAAAGTGCCTCAAACTGCTCTCTGACCGCATGGGATAACGTCATAAGACGGTTTTCTGTGCCAAAACCGCACTAGTGAAAACCAACCTTACGGATAAAAATAAAATGAGGCAGAAAAAAATCATGTAAAATGAAAACAAATGATATTGTTTGTTGTTTTTTCTTATATTTGTTTTTTACTTAATATTTTAATTATATTGAAAAAATAGATCCATTTCAATAATATTGAAAAAATAATCATATTTGTTTTGCAATTACTGACAGTTTTTATTAAAATAGCTTTTCATTAAACAAACAGTCTATTCATTTATCCACTAAATGGATCCTGTATTTGGATACAAAAATTTCAGGAATGGAATTTTTGTGATTTACTCCAAGCTTATTTAGATGTATATGAACTTTTAGCCTATATGACTGCTTATTTTTTACACATCACTATAGAGGGATGATGGATTACTAGAAACTAATTTTTTTTAATAAGACGGAGTTCATCACCATTTTGAGAGATATTAAACCATTGGATAGGTGCTTTCCCACTAGTGATCTATTATAATTCTGATAGGATCCACTTCCTCTTTATACTTTTCTATATTCTTAATAGTTTTCTTAAAAAAGTTAAAATTTCTGAGTGTTTTCTCTTTCAATAGATGTAACTACATTGAATTTACCAAATTATAACATATGATATGGACATTGTTCTTTCTGTTTTCAATAATTAAAGATTGATGAATACAATAAAAGACAAGTTTTTCTCTTAAATCAATAGACTGCTAAAATGAAAAAGCTTGTTAAATGTCTTTTATTTGTAGTTATCCAAACAAAATCTAAGTTACTTATTGATGAATCCTTTGATTTTTTCATTATTTGATTCTATACTTTTTGAATATTTAAAACAATCAAAGGTACTTTTCCGTTAGCCGGGCGCAAGTGAATTCTGTAATGTATAGTTTTTTGGAGTGAATCTTTAACACAACGGAATTGTCGCTTCATATTTTATACACTAGTCGGTGGGCAGCGACATTTGCGCCCGGCTAACGGAAAAGAACCTAATCAAATTCTGATTATTCAAACAGAGTTGATCTTCTAATTGATTTTAATAATAAAATTAAACTTCATTCAAATTTGATAAAATTTTGCAAAATATTGCTTTAATTCTTGATAGCATCTTTTTTAATATATCTGCATTACCAATGATCTACAAGAGGGAGAACCTAATCAAATTCTGATTATTCAAACAGAGTTGATCTTCTAATTGATTTTAATAAACTGTTTTGAAGTGTTTTTAGAATAATAAAATTAAACTTCATTCAAATTTGATAAAATTTTGCAAAATATTGCTTTAATTCTTGATAGCATCTTTTTTAATATATCTGCATTACCAATGATCTACAAGAGGGTGACTGACAAAGATGATCTTCAAAGTTCTATATTTGATTTATTATTATTCAGTGTGGAAAAGTGAACGAATGTAATATAGTTAATAGGATGTTTTACACACAAAACAATAAAAAATTTAAATATTTGAGAATTCTACCAAGCTTTGGAATGGATATATTGTCATAAGCAAAAAAAATTACGTAACTTCGTAAAGGTAAGTCGTAACTTATTTAAATTGATTACATTCGGTTCGGAATGATAAGATGCATCTAAAATCGTTTAAAATATCCAATTATCTATAAAAGTTTTGCAGAAAATTATAAAGAAACATGATTTTGAGCCTCAACTTTGGAGCCTCATAACTTGAGAACGGGGCTTTTGCCCCTCATGGGACCTTCACCAATGAACTCAGCAGCCTTTAATTAGGGGGTAAGATAAAGGGGGGTCGAAATTCCGCTGGGATTTTTAATACTGTCGTATTGAAAGTTTTCTCTATTCGTCGCCATCTTTCGATTGATACTATTTTCGTTCATATGGCGGTAATATAAAATTGCACACACAAATTGTGCTTAACTATGATTAATAATTAATAGTAGTATAAAGTGTCCTAAATGCTGTACCCAAATCTATAAATACAATTATGGGTATAACCAATTATGAAATAAAGAAATAGATTTATGCAGTTGCCACAGGATTGACTTACTGAAGCTAAAGGGTTAAGTCAGTTATTAATTCTGCGAAAGTCGAGGAACACATCAACTCTTACACGTGTTTAGTTATTATTATTATAAAACTCATGAATAGTCCGTACAATAATAATAATAAGTTTGAATATTAAATGATTACATATAATTATCGAAATATAGACTATAAAAATAGTACATACTACTGATATTTAGAATCCTTATCATCAAGTATGAAATAAAAATCATACCTTTTTAGCTGCTCCATCACCTCCTCCTGTATAGAAATCTGTTTTTCTTAACAAGAAACTAAAAAACGTGTCCAATAACTGTAAATATGGAAAGACTTTTGTATGAGTCATATTTCAACCAATTTTCATTATTCACTTAAGCCTAACACTATAAACTTGATCTAAACGTGTAATTTTACCTCTTGCACTCCACCTTCGTGTTGCTGTGCCATAGCAAGCAACATTCCATCAAATTTTTCAATATCTTCGTTCGTCATAATGAAAAACAGCTAGACTAGATTATACAAAAAAAACTATGGTAAAACTATAGAAAAACTATTCGAATCGTCGAACACTCGAGAACAAATTGAAAACGAGACTATTCTTGATTCTCTGGCCTAGGACTCAGACCAATCAGATTTTAAATTTAAATCCTATTGGCGTATAATGTTGTTAAGGTGGATTAGAGTATGTTACCATGACAACCGCATAAACAAATATGAAATGAATAATATAATTAATACTGTACGTGAATTTTCTGTAAAGGTAAGAAAATCTAAGTTTTAAATGATATGATAAATTTTTAACTTGTTAATATTGTTTCGTGAAATCAATACGATATAATATTAAATTGGTAATTAATAGTAAATTGGTACTATATTGTACTGATAGATATTGTAATCATAATCAATATCATTCATAATTCACATTAATCTTTTTTTTTGTTTTAAAAAAATTATTATTTTTTGTCAAAATAATTTTATATTTGTAAAATTCGAAATAACAGATTGAATTATTATATAAATCTTAGCAATTGCTATGGTATATAAAAATTTTAGCAATTATTATATTAGAGATTATCTATATAAATAAAAATGTAAATGTTCGTTTGTTCAAAATCTTAAATCTCCAAAAGTTCTTCACCTATTGGTTTGAAATTTTGACACAACGTTGCATTCCAATACGCCCGTGTTTGGTTTTTATATACCTACTAGCATACCCGTGCCCGGCGTTGCTCGGGCAATTCATGGTGTGTTACTTAAGTTTCTCTTTCTCTTAAATTATAACCTTTTAGATGATCGTCAGGATTTTCTTCAATGTATTCTGAAAATCTTTCTCGTACAGATACGTTTTCTATTTGAAATATGTGTCTTTTCGAATGTTCACTTCTTTATCTTTCTTTCTCTATTAGAATTCTGTCGATTTGCTCGATCTTCTAATGTTTCATTTTCCCGAATTAAATGCATTCGTTTAGCACCGGGAGTTAATTCACCTAAAGTGTTCTTTCTTTTTCGTAGCATTATGAAATTTATACAACTGTACGATATACAAAAACGTTATATCAAAACACGTGAAACAACAGTTATAATCTCGAACCAAGAATATCAAGAAATACGTGAATTAGTCTCAAATACAGATTCTTCTTCATAATAAAAACTTACATGAAAAAATAAAATAATCAGTGATTGAAAAAGATGATAGATTAAATAATAAATCAGTAGTAGCATAAATAATTCGATAATTTTTATAAAATTCTGTTGTTGTAAGTTAAATTGTTCCGTTGCTATGGCAATGACGGTTTCGTTTCTCTACACGTGGTAATGATAGTGACAATCTTAAGGGGCATTAGAAATAACAGTTATAGTCTCGAACCAAGAGAATTGAAAAATACGTGAATTAATCTCAAATGCAGATTATTCTACTTAATAAAAACTTACAATAATGAAAATCACGAAATAAAATAATCATTGATTAAAAAAAGGTAATAGATTAAATAATAAATCAGTAGCAGCATAAATAATTCAATAATTTTTATAAAATTGTATTATTGTAAGTCAAATTGTTGCGTTGCTATGGCAATGACGGTTCGTTTCTCTACACGTGGTAATGATAGTGACAATCTTAGGCTGAATTTCCTAATGCCCGTTATCTTGCCTTATAATTGAACATACATGCACAGGTATTTAGATTTATATATATTATATATAATATAATATAGATTAGATATCTCTAATAATCATATCTGCGAATAATACGTGGTCGTTAAGCCTAACCAATGTTTAACATAAATACCACGTGGTCACTAAGCCTAATCAAAGTTTAACTTAAGTATATTAGGCTAAATAAAGTAATGTAAGCTATAATCAATAGAAAATTAGAAAAATATTTAAAAAATACCTTAAAAACCTTTTAATATGAAAGCTTAAGTTCAATAATTTAACGAAATAATATACAGTTCAATACTCGATATCCGCCATTAAAAGCAGTCTCATTGGGTTATAATGGTCACGTTCAAGAATCACATGTCCTTTATGATCCAATGAGACTGCTCAGTTACTAAGCAGACGATCTTAGTAATCTAATGATATCGGTCAGCTAACATGTCACGTGGTCACTGTAACCCAATGAGGTGGTTCAAATAACGTTGATCTTCCATCTTTGATCTTTATCTAGTAATTTACGCCAATTATAATTAAAAAAACAAATTTCTAATAATCAATACCTATCTTAAGGCCTCCCTGTCTAAATCCCCTAACGGACAAAAGTTGTTTAATAAAAATCCATTCAGCCGTTCTCGTGTTATAAATGTACACATGCGCTCAGACATTTCAGATTTATAATATGTATAGATTATATAGATGTCACACCTGTGACAGGTAAAAACCAAGGTATATAGGGTAAAAACAAGCTTTTTTTGAAAAACAGCGCCATCTGTTGGACATAAAAGCAACACACGCTGTACTAAATATTTTACGATTCCATTTCAATGTTTCCGATTTACGATTTCCAATTTCACGATTCCATTTCAATATTTCCGATTGCATTGTTAAATTTGAATTTTCATAGATTTCGATTTATTTTCATTTTGATTTAATTATTTCGTGTGACATTGCGTTGGAATTGAGCTGTGTCGTTTACCATAGCGTTCATTTCGTGAGTATAGTTTATTTTTTTTCTTTTTCATTGTTTTTCATTTCGTCTTTATAACTGTTTTTCTTATTTTTTTCAGTGCAATTGGCGGTGGAATTGAGCTGTGTCGATTGATCTGCGTTTAAATTGAAATATTTCGTTAGTATTTTTTATTTTATTGTTTTTCTTTGTTTTTTAGTTCGTGTTTTTTCCTTTTTTAATGTTTTGCAATTTTATATGTTTTTGTTATAGCTTTCTTTCTTCTATAAAAGAAAGTTATAACAAAAACTCTTGACTTTTTAATTCGTAAAGGCCATAGGTCAGTGTTTTCCAAACTGATCTATGACCTGTAAAATTTTATGAGTGTATCAAGAAGGACCTAGTAAGTTAGGAAAATTTTAATTTTTCCAGTTTAAAAAAAAAAATTTATACTGTACCAGAATTTTTTTTTGCATGTGGGAAAAGAGTTCCGCGGTTTCTTCAAATTCATGACTGTGCGTTCTGGGCTGCACGCAATAGCTTGGCGGGCCGTAGGTTGAGAATGGCTGATTTAGATTATGTAACTCCTCCTGCTAAAAGATTCATTTTCTCGAATTAAATCCAAATATTAAAAGATCAAACAAATCGACAGAATTCTAATAGAAAAAGAGAGACAAAGAAAGGGAAAATACAAAAAGACACATATTTCAAATGGAAAACGTATCTATACGGGAAAGATTTTCAGAATACATTGAATAAAATCCTGAATGTCATTTAAAAGGTTATAATTTAAGAAAAACAGAAATTTAAGTAAATGCTATGAACTGCCCGAGCAACGCCGGGCACGGGTCTGCTAGTACAAAATATATAACAGTAGTGGTGATTAGAATGGAATGATTTTAAATTTCGGTTGAATGTGCCGCCAAATCTCACGATGATATATAGTGGCAGTCATAAAAGAGCTTACCACAAGTTAACAACATAAATAATGTGTTCAGCAGGAGATTGAAGGATAGAAATCAAATGAGAATGATTTTAAGATAAAACTCTGTATATTTATTTGTAAAAAAATTATTTTATATATTTCAGTTAAAATTATCTGATTATATATTTTTAATTTTAATTACTAATCTCATTTAGATGATATATCAGTCGATCGGACATGTGATGAAGAAGTCGATTATCTGAAAGCTTGAGCTCGATTCTGGATCCTTTAAATACAGATTTTTCATGGAATTTAGAATTTCCCCATTGAGAAATTACACAATAGACTACCCATTTGATCATAGTGCTTAGATTGCAATGGCTTGTTTCCTCAAGGTTTCCCTAATCCTGCCCTAACCTATGATTCAATAGTAGTAATGTACTGTACATATGTACAGTACATATACACTGTTTGTAAATTTTAAGTATAAGAGAACTTTTTATGAAAATCAAATTCACTTATCAAATTTCATTAAATTGGGTTATGTCTAGACTATACAGGATGATTCAAAAAGAGTGTGCCAAAATTTACAGACTTGTAGAGGATAAAATTCCGAGTAAAAAAGTTTAGTCGCGTTTTTGATTTGACTCCGTTTAAAAGATATAACGCGCCATTTCCGGTTCAGTCAAAAATTGTTTTTTAAACATGTTTATTTGATTTTTAAAATCATCTATAAATTTTAAATACTTAAAAACTATCCTAAAAGAATTTAAAGCATCAATAACAGATTGTTTATTAAACTAGCGAACGATTATTAAAATGAAACACAATTGTTTTACAAATGCAGCATTCATTTTCAAACAGCTATTTAATTTTCGAATAATCATTTTCAAACTATATTTAGCACAATATATGCAAAAATAGAAATTATGGACAATATGGTAGTTATAGTTTGTTACTATACTTGACGACAGCATCGGAAGTCAGTATTGAGTCTATGGGAGCGGCGTATTACCAACTTTTGTGACAGTAAGGCTGAACTCACACGAACCACAGTAGAACCACGCCACAACCACAAAACAGTGGTTACCTTGTGGCTGAGTTGTGGCCGAAATCAACCATTCGCGAACCACTTATATGCGCAGTCGGTAAGGGACTGCGCGTATATACAGTGGCGTAGCGTAGGTTTCTGCCACCCGGGGCAGATGCCAAATATGCCGCCCCTCCCCCACAAAACATGATATTATAAAGATAAAATTTTCTAGAGCGAGGAAAATATTAAGCTGCAAAGAGATTTTTTCTCCAAAATTTAAAATCATATATAATAAAGGAATAAGCGTGTGGTGTCCATGTTTCTGCGGAACTCCCGCTCCAGAAGTGTCGCCGTTACTATTTTCTCTCGCTTCGAATCTTTAATTGCGTCTTCTAGAAAACTAAATCCCAATCTCATTATAAATTTTGCTTTAAATTAACATAGATTACTTCCTATTTATATCTGTATACTTCTTTTTGTTATTTGACTTCAATTTCTATCTTTTTCGATCGAAAAATGTTGACTGTTCCCCAGCTCGAGAGTTCAGTTTGCATTCGGCGTGTCGAACTCGAGGCTACATAAATGTTGCATTTAAAAATAATTTATTTCAGAATTTAAATAATATTTTATTCATTTCAGAAATTATGATTTTTTATTTTAAGATAGAAATTATAATTATTATTTAAATAACTGAAAAGGTAAATCGATAGTTTGTTAGTTGCCAATTTCATATAAAGAAAATTTCAAAGTTTGGTCTGGAGAAAAAACAAGCAAAAGCATTATATACAAGGTTAAGGTTATGCTAAATAAATGAAAAATCTGAAATTTGACAAATAAGAAACATTTGTTTCTTATTTGTCAAATTTCAGATTTTGGCTAACTAGTGTTAATATATTTTAAAAACCAATAATATTTTTTAAAAATATATTAATTTTTAATTTGCAAATTGTCCGTTATTGTAAAAGATTGCATTTTCAGAAGATATACTGTTGTTATATACAGACATTTGCAAAATTTAAAAGATTTTAATGTTCGCTTCCAAGACATTGAAAATTTGAATATGCCAGCATGGATCATAGAACCGCTGCACTGTGACATATCTGATTTTGATATTATGATACAAAAAGAGTTGATTGCATTGTAGGATGATCAAGTACAAGTCTTATTTGAAACATACGGGTATGCTAAGTTTTGGAATTTAAAAGTCATTCGAGAGAAATATCCCCAAATAAAAGTTGTTACTGAATCAGCATTATTGACTTTTCCCTCTTCTTACCTAGTGGAAGGAGGCTTTAGTCAAGTCAATAATTTACTACGGAAAACAAGAAACAGGTTGAATATTTTCGAACGAGGTGATTTAAGAATTAAGTTAAGCAATTTTGTGCAATTAGAATATGTGATTTTGTTTCTGAAAACTTGTTTGTATTTGTAAAATTAAAAATGAAAGTAGTACAAAAATAATAAAACATAAATCTAATAAATCATTTTTTTCAAAACTTTTCTTCATATTCTTAGTTTAATTGTTATCTTTAGGTTATTTATGTGCAATTATTTGTATTATGATTATGTTGTGTGCTGTATATTATAGAAAAAACGTAAGTTATTTATGTGCAATTATTTGTATTATGATTATGTTGTATGCTGTATATTATAGAAAAAACGTAAGGGGGTGTGATGAAGAAACCATTCTTTTAAAAGGGGTCGATACAAGAAAAAGGTTGGGAATCCCTGATTTAGACCATCTAAAAATAACATGTAATATTGGTAATAACATTATTAAGCTTCTAAATAATTCTATAAATTATTTTTGCATATTTTAATCATTATTTTATTCATTTTTATGTGGTCAACATATTCTTGTACGCAGCGTAGAAAGTTGAACAAGAGTGAACTTCCGCATAAAGACGTAGCGTCTAGCAATATACAGGAAGTGACATCATCAGCATCGATACACCGACGTATTTACATCCCGTTTTACGGCTGTGAAACCCATCCTTAATACACTTTTATTTTTTCCTACTAACAAAAAAACCGACGTAAAATCGAAAACGATGTAAGTAGAGGTATGACTGTAATTATTTTCAATAATATTGGTTAACCTGCACGAATTTTTGTTAAAATTGGATAATATTTATGTGATAAATCGACCTGACAGACATTCAAATTGACAAAGCTAATTCACCTAAGAATATCCTCCGATTCCGTTTTAGAATGAAAAGGGTCAACATCTGAACTCTAGAGAATTTTGCTAATAACTTCAACATTTAATTGCTTCCTGAAACTGCATCGGATATAATTGCAAAGGTAAATTTCATGCATCTCTCAGAATTATATTCGGTACTAATTATTCAATAAAACATTCGAAAATGTTTATTAATTTTAAACTATTCAATTTTATATAAACAGTGAGAAAATTTTAAAGGAAATATGTGAATATTGTTCTCTATAAACTATATGCATTTTTAATAATAAAGTTGAGCTCGCGTGATTCCCTTCCATAACTTAAAATAAATCACATCCAGGATTAAGGAGGAGAAGGAAAAAATGATTAATGTGAACTTTTAGATTACTTCGAATAACTCGCTACTCTTTATCGAAAATTTTATCTTATAATAACAATAACCTTTAGGCTATATAGGAAAGGATTAAAATTGTTGCAAACAATGCTATAAAAGCTGATATTCTTCAGTAAGGCTAAGTATAAATGGTTGTAAGCTATGACGATTCATAAAATTAATGACGAGAGCTGTAAGCTTAATTAAATTAGTAGATAGGTGGCCTACTGTATATTGTAAATCAAACTGTGTAAAAGCTCGTAAAATTACTCATTAAACACATCCCGCTTATTAGAAATTAAGATTGAGAGATGCTGTTGTTGTATGTTATATATATATATATAACAAAATTTGACTTCGAAATATTACTTTCGGAAACTTTTTCAATAAATAAATAAAATATAAAATATTTTTTTTTTATCTTTCATCTCGTAATAAATTTTATTCTCATTTTTCAAAGTAGATTTACTTTATTTTTTGAAATATGCAAATAAAACTGCAGCAATGCGTTTTTTGTGTTTAGAGATAGAGAAAATAATACAGAGTTCGGTGCACAGGTACCACTCTCTTAGCTTAATTCTGTTATTCAATAAAGATCAATATATATTATTTTTCTTCGGGATAATAAAGAACAAGAGGCAATTTTTGTATCGAGATATCGAACCACAAAGAGATAGAGAAATAAGATTCTGGAAATTTGAATAAAGTAGTCAATTAACATACTAGTTTTTGTATTAACAAAATACTAAAATAAACCAAATAGCACCATAATTCAGCTATATAATCTTCCTGTTATTCCACATAGTTTAACTAAAGTGACCAGATTTTCTGAACTTCAATTCGGGAAACTCTAGACATTGGAAGGCGTTGGGATGTAGTGTGTAGCCAAAAAAAAAAAATTTAGAAAAACAATGAAAAAAGTACATTATTAAAAATTTGCGAAAAGAAAGCAGGAAGAGATATAGAAACATAAACAATATATTTTATTATTACTTTTATTATTTTTTCTTCAGATTGATTCATCCACATTGGTTATATTAGGGAAACCATATTCTATGTATAGTAAAAGTAGAAAAGGAGAATTTTTCAGAAGCCAATTTTTTAAAATTAAATCCAGTAAATCTTTTATTAAAATTTTTGATATGAACTATTTACTTATAAGTAAAAATCGTGAAAATCCGTGCATTTTATTCAAAACTGGGACATTTTTTGAAGCCGGGACTAAGACTCAAAAACCGGGACTGTCCCGACTAATCCGGACGTTGGTCACTTTAGCTTCAATACGGTTAAAATGACCATTTAAAACTAAAACGCGATTGTGCGAGAATTTTATCTAATCTGCCATGATTTTTTAATATAAATAAAGTTATTTAAATATGAAAAGTTATCTTGCTTTCATACGTAAAGGAATAAAATTATCGTAGCGAAGAAAAATCAAATTAAGTCGAATTTTGATTTTTTTTTTAATCATAATTATTTAAATGCAACTTTAAAAATTATTCCAATTAATGATTCAGAATTGTTTTAAACTAACGTGATCAGATGTCCCGGATTAGCCGGGACAGTCTCGGTTTATGACTCTTTGCGTTCAAATTCGCGACTTTGCATCATGACAAGTGATCCCACCAACTTTGAGGAGTACTATACCACAAACGAGTAGAAAAAGACGCCACTTAAATGTAGTTTGCTTATAAGGACATTACAATGTATTTTGTTTTATCCCACTCCATTCTGAAAGACTTGTATTATATTTTATTGTATATCTATACTTTGTTTTCTCAATTTGTGTTAAACTTATTACACAGCCCATTTAAATTCTTCTATTTTCAAACTTCACAAACGTTTGTGTTAATAGAATTCAAAGGTTGCCATAGCAACCTGCATACTTTTTGATTCAGTTTTGTTTCAGAACTTCGCCTGATGATGGTCATAGACCGAAAGTGCTAGCGGAGTTTGGTTAAATAAATTCTTTATTCTACTGCAAATAGTGCTATTTTGTGTTCATTCATAAGTTTATTGGTTAAGCAGTGTTTTAGACTGTTATAAAAGTTTATAAAATACAATGTATTATTATTCAATGTAATAATTGCAATGTACAATTACATATAATAATTACATATTCAATGTAATAAATACAAATATAATTATAAAATAATGTATAATTCTTTAAATATGGAATACCTACTTAATTTACTACATATTAACAGTTAATAAACAAAGGAAATATGAAGTGCAAAATATTAATGCTTGCTTAAAACGTTTGCCTCTATTTTGTGCTGATGTTAACATGCACTCTTAGGATTCCCCAGATAAAAGTAACTTCTTTGCTTCTACATATTACATGGTTTGTAATATGTAGAGTGAGTGCTCTGAGCTTTCACATTCTTCTTAGCAATCATCATACATTTTTACAAGTTTAGGTGTATAAAATATGAAATTTATAATGTATATTTTCTGAAATTAAAATTATAAGTCAAGTGCATATTAAAATATTTAGGTGCTTATAATTTTATTATCTAAAAACTATTTTTTCATTTTTAGTATATTTTATAAAAAATCAAAAAAAAAAATTTTTATACAAATATTTTTATAAATCTTTATTTTGCTTTTTTGTAATTTTTCACCCTTATGATTTGTATGACTGGAGCAGTTTACTCCAACTGTCTGCTGTAGCTACGCCCCTGAGAACCTATAGATCTGTTCTTCTTACTAGCATCAAAGATACCAACAGAAGACCCAGAGGAAGCTAATTAGGAAATGCATTCCAGTTACTGAAAGCCATTGATAACACTATCTTCCTTCTTAACTTTAAAAGATGGTTACCATTCAAAGATTTGTTTTCAGGAACCATAAAGATCCAAAACACTGGAGGAAGATAAACAGTCACCATCTGATTTGACTGTCTCTTCTTACAAGAATTGTTATGGCTGAAATTCAATACACTATAACTTTTTTATAGAATAAATAGTTATTAATCTGACATTTGTATTAGTGAAAAATATTTAATAGAGATGATCCATTGATTGCTTGATATTTAATAGAGAACATAGAATGTCAAATTTCATGCTTTAAATTCAATCAATAATAAAAGTAGAGCCGCAAAATCAAAAACAAAATGAATATTCTTTAAAGTCTAAAATTTTCATTCAATTTTTATTCACAGTTTAAATATATAGGATTTAAATAACCATTTTGGTTAATTTCAAACCATTGGTTTTATTTGCAGTTAAGATACAAATAGCTTTTCTAGAGTAAAAGGTATGGATGTCTATCTAAATCAAATTTTGTTAAAAATTCTAGGTTACGTTTTTAAAAGTTTATTGAAATCCATAATAAAATCAAACTTTGCTCTTTTTCATATAATATTAAGAACTGGCTGTGCTGAAGAGTGTATGGCTGAAAGACAGCTTCTATATGTCATGCAAATTTGTGCAAGCTCTTTTTTATCTTGGGATCAAATTTTGCCTAAATTTCATGATCTTTTCTGGTAATCCTTTTTTATTGAAAATATTTATTGTTCTTTTAAACTTCTCTGTTAATTTTAGGACCATAGTGCTATGAATAGAAACAACTGAATTCTCAGTTTTGCAATATTCCATATTTTTGTTCATTTTTCTATGATGCCATAATCTTTCACATGAATGGTGAATATTTATTGCTACCAACTAAAACTTTGACTTTTTCCATAAGTTTGGTTACAAAAACTCTGAAACATAAATCTGCAAATAAATGATGAATATAAAAGTATGTTATTAATGTAGAATTATTATTAGTATTAATTTCTAATTTTGAAAATTTTGTAATTGAGATAAAAAAAATTTATGAAACAAAGCAATTTTATAAATTGTTATTTATGATATTGCAACATATTATGTCAGTGTAATAAAATAAAAGTTTGCAATCTGAAATTCATCTCAGACAATCTCAATACAAACAAAATCTATGAAACTCTACTTATCATTTTATAATGTTTTTAATTTTATATTACTTATTAATTTAGTTCAGTTATTATTTTTTAATTTATATATATGCACTTTATACTTTTCTTATTCTGTATATTCTAAAATTATTTATTATAATCAAAGTTCAGCATTAAAAACTTAAAGATAAACTTTTCTAAAAACAAATATTTATTATTTGTAAAAATATTTTTAGCTCTATTTCAAGCCCTTTTCAGTTATATAAAATAGAATTAAATAGTAGAAGTCTAACTGCAAATTTTAAGCAGAAATTCTATCCATGTTTTGGTTCAATATCCTATTAGCGAGTTTCCATTAACACCATTATATTTAGTCATCGTGTATTTAAAAACTAATGATGATCGATTTCAAGATTCTACCGAGAAGTGCATGTATATGAATTATAAGTATGAATGTATTATTGATTACTACCATGATATCTGATAGTAGATAATCATTCACGTAAGTATTTTCTCAATTCATATTTTGCTTCTCCTGAAAATTAACAAAAATGGACTTAATGTGTTTTCAGATCACACTCTTCAATTATAATATTTATATTATATATGGTAGTGGTGAGATCTGCCATACTTATTTCTGAAATATGCCTTTTTTTTTTTCAATTCTGTTTTATTAAAAATATATAGATGTGGACAGTGCCTTTCAGAAAAAATGCAAGGCCCAGGACAATTAATATTTTTGAAAAAAAATATTAATTGTCCCAGGCCTTTATTTTAAATTTTAATATTTTTTTCAAAAATATTAATTGCCCTTCAAAATTTAAAATAAAACTGTGGACAAGAAAATAAAAACAATTTTTAATATTTACTCAATTATAATATTTGTTTATTTCACAGAAGCTTGCTTATATTTAAAATGATAAAATTGACAAATATACAGTGGCAAAAAAACTCTAAAATCGTGAAAATTGAGACCTCTAAAATTGTGAGGCCCATGGCAGCCATTCCTCTTGCTCTCCTCTGATAGGCATTGGATATGGCTGTATGTTCATATTTAAATACATTCAAAAATATTACAGTAATATATTGGGCACTTCACAAATAAAATTAAAA
Organism: Olivierus martensii; assembly: GCA_000484575.1. Lineage (NCBI taxonomy): Eukaryota > Metazoa > Arthropoda > Arachnida > Scorpiones > Buthidae > Olivierus > Olivierus martensii. The sequence goes on along the minus strand of AYEL01051099.1, from coordinate 9,681 downwards.
ATGGGAAGACAGATTTCTTTTTTTAGTGAGTAAATATGGCACCCAATATTGTATGTATCAATACTTATTATTAAATGGAAATGTAGCAGTCTATGTTACCAATATTTCTGATTAAAATTTGTGCATTTTCTGATAGTTCTGATCATTTAAAAATCATTTTTATTCTTCAGCAGATTTTGAACGTCAGATTTGTGATCCCAGCAACTGTGTATGCTAGTTACTTTCCACTTCCATTAGTTGCAACAACATTTTTGTTGCACTTTCTGATTTTTCTTTCATTCAAAATTTGTTAAATATTTTTGTTGAGATTCAGAAATGATAGAAAATTTTAAAATTTCTTTGGTATTTTCAGCTAAACAAACACTTCAATAAAATCATATTGTAGGGAAATGTGACCAGACTTAACACAACACAATTGCAACCTCCTCTCCATTCAACTTTCTCTAGCATTGCATTATAACGTTTCAATATTATAAATCTGGAATTTTCTTTATGTAGTCATATTTAGGGGCAGATTTAGGCATGGTCTTTATGGACTGCAGCCCAAGGCCCCATTCAATCAAAGGGCCTTCTTCGCACTCAAAACAATAAAAATAAAATAAATTAAAAATTTAAGAAAAATAAATTATACAAAATTTTCCAGACAGGATTTAATATTACCTGCTGCAAGTTTTTACAAGCTATCAATAGTGCAATGTACCGAAATCAAATCATCGCACCGTGTAGCCATCCTTTGTGTCTCCCCATAATTGTACCTGGATGGTGTATAAGCACAGCACCGTGAAAACTCATGGCAGCTAATCTCGAATCTTGCCATTTGGGTTAATTTAGTAGGCCCCCCAAACAGTTTTAGCCCAGGGCCCCCAAAGTTAACAGTCCATCTCTGCTCATATTAATTCCAATAGTAAATTAAATTTGGAAAATTTTTTCAATTATAAAAGAAGTTATTGCTTTATTTTGATGAATGGTCAGATTATTCTAAATACTTGAAAATTGGGGGTTGACTTATTATATATACATGTTGATCATCAAAGTAATATTTAAAGAATGGTTTAAAATTTGTCTTGGAAGTAGACTGATACAAGCAAAGAACATTTTCTTTTTTCTTTTTTTTTTTTGAATTATTGTGATTCTAGAATAAATTGTTGGAATTACTTAAAGTTTATATTTCTATGTTGTTATGTACTGAAGATAGTTATGTTATATCCTAAAATATTACAACTATAAAACTTATTTTTACTGCTAAAAATAGTTAGCAGTTTGGTTTATTTTAAAGAGACTAATAGTTCTCAAAAGAAAACTTTTTCAATATGTGCACATTATCAGTAATGAATTAAGTCTGCATAACATAGGCCCTTAGAAAGAAAATGGAATAAAAATTAACAGCATCCTAAAGAATCATGGGAACATACTTATTAGAATTTACCAGACAAGATCACAAGGCCAGTACTTGGATAAGAAGATAAACTAAAGTAGAAGACATAATATTAATAGTTAGAAGCATTAAATATATTATATAGATCACATAGTGAGATATAGCAATAACAACTGAATGAAAAAATTACACAATGGCATCCAAGACAAGGAAAAAGACATCTCATTATAAATTGTATAAATTGTTGAGAGATATTATAAGAAAAGTAATTGGTTCTTATATTGTACAGATAACATAATACAAACAGGAGCATAAACAAAAAAAGGAGACATATATCCAGCTGTGGATGAAAAATACAAATGTTGATGATGAATGATAAATAATTGCTTGTACTAATTGGATGGATTGAGAAATACATGTAAGATTGTAAGATAATACCATATTAATTCAAATTTAAGCTGCAGTAGGATTTTAAAATTGGAAAATTGGAAAAATAAAAAATCATTTTATAATAGGTATTGAAAAATAAGAAATATTTTTATTTATTTAAATAGGTACTAATATACATAATAAGCTACCTAATTTATTGAGAATCTTCTTCATCAACTATCATTTTCGTTTTTTAAAAAATAGCACCAGGTCTCTTCTCCCAAACATGTTCTAATCAGTCTTTCATCAGTTCTGTTGCCATCCATGCATTCTTTTGTGCTTGAATTATAACACCCTTAGGAAAATTTTCCTTGGGTACAGTTATTTTGTTTAAAATAATAAAAGATGGCAATTTGTTTCCATCGGCATTTATAAACAGCATTATAATAATTTATGATTTTTCTTATAATTAAAGTATGGCCAGACAAGTCGCGATTCTACACAGCTATTATCAAACAGCAATTGGATTAAATCAGAAAAGTACGAACGGGACCACCGAATAAACTGTTATCAATGGTCATAATACTATATGCATGCATAGAGCGTAAAGCAGAAACCCAATCATTGGGGAGTAGGAGATCAGGAAGAAAAGATGTTAAAATATTCATAAAGCAAAAACCTGAATATTGGAGATCGGCAGAAATAAGATGTTAAAATATTCATTTAAGCCACACCCAAATTTTACGTCTTAAAAATTTGAATAAAAAGTGTGGCTTAAATTCGAAGTAACTACATCTTAAAAATTTGAATAAAAAGTGCGGCTTAAATTCGAAGTAATACAGTACTAATATTTAAATTAAGGATCCTAATTAGTACTATTCTCTCAAATGTGAAAAAAACTTAAATTTCATTTACTTTAGTTTTGGTTTTAATATTTTATGATTTTACATTGAAATCTATTTGAGAAAATATTTATATTATTGTATAAATATGCAGATAGTCCTTAGCTGATAATTGCCTCAACTTATAACCGTGCCTACTTATGCAGAAATGTCATCAATAAATTCTATGATTGGTCAATGTAATTCCATGGGTTCAAGTCCTGATCCAATGGTTTTATATATGTTTGGGTCTTATAGTTTTGTGTCATTATGCTTATTAAGATAATATAGCATCCTAGTAAACATTAGTAATGAGAAATCCATAAATTGTGGCCATTTATAACTTTCGACTGTTCCAACTTATGATATATGGGTTTGGTTTCAAACTCTGCTGTCAAGGTCATAAATCAAGTACTACTTGTATATAAACAGTAATTTAAATAAAATAAAAGCAAACGATAAGCCAAATAAGTAAGATAAATCGTATAAAGTAAAAAAAACTTAAAAAAATAGTACATAATATTTCATTTGTATGAAATATGGAGTATTTGTTAATTATAATAAAACATTCAGAATGATTTGAAACTTACAATCAAAACAAGTTTTATTTTGTATCATTGTATATTATATTTTCTTATATTTATTCAATCTTTCAAAAATGATGGTAAGAAATAAAATGGTTTCACCTTTGAGAATGTGTGTCATAGCATCATTACTGCCAAACTGGAATCTCATAAAGATTTAAAGAATGTCTTTTTTTGATGGAATTATAAAAATTATAAATATAATGTTAGATTATTATAATTGTAAAGATGAATGACTTGATTATTGGTAATATTCTATGTGGAAAAACAGAAATTATCTGATAGCTTTATGTAAATGAGCTTGAGTGTGAGCCTACTATATAAGTCACTTATAAGAAGACAGCTGATCTTGATGAAGTTTAGCTGGTTGAATCAAAAGCCAACATTAGACTTAGCAATATTATTGAATTGTCAATTAACAAGTTACTATATATACTTGTGTATAAGACAATTCATGCATAAACCAACTCCCTGACTTCAGGGTTAAAAAATTATAAAACCTGTATATTTGCCAACATCCCAACTTTCAAGTATTAGAACAATATGAAAATCATTGAAATAAATAGAGAATTTTTTTTATAATTTTAAAAATTTTCTAAATTTAATCTACTTGGAATAAATAAGGCCTCTTAAATAAAATTCCAGACATTTAGCATTGAAACATTAAAGAGAAAGCTGAATAGAGAACAAGTTGTGATGTGTTGCATCATATCTGTTAAATAAAATTGGCGAGTGACACAAAGTAAAGTAATAAAGCTTTATTTGATACACGACTGGACAGATACATCTAACACACACACATGGACACACAGAGAAGTGAGGAGACAAGACATGTGGAAACGTTTAAGTGTTGCCAGAATACACAAATAAATAAAGGTACAAAAATTAGTCAAAAAATATACAAAAATTATATTAAGTAATTGGGAAGCGTTCTTTCAACAATATCCAATGGCATTTCTGTACAAAATGATTTTTTTAATGTTTTTGCTCAGTAGAAAATATCAAAGAAATATTAAAAGTCTCTGTCATTTCCAAATCTCAACAAAAACATTTGACAAATTTTAAACAACAAAAAAAATTAGAATTAAAACACAAAAAAATTCTGTTGCAACTGACAAAAATGGAAAGCCAACCAGCATGCAAAATTGCTGGGAGCACAAATCTAATGTCTGAAATTGGCTATAAATAATTGCCCCATATTTTCTAAATGATCAAAAATATTAAAAAATGCACAAATTGTTGATCAGAGAGATCAATACATAGATTGCTACATTTTCATCTGTTGATGCATATAATTTTTGCCAATGATATATACAGTAGAGATTATCATGTTTATTCACTAATAAAAAATTAGTCTATACATTTCTGATCTTATTTGTGAATCACATAATAAATTATTATTGTTTTGCTTCAGCCATGCTAGTGTCTTTTTAAGGAGATGTGCATCCTGTGTTTTGTGTCGTTCATTTTAATATTTTTTCAGCTGATTTTTTGGTTTAGGTAGGACCATCTTAGACATTCCTTTTCAAGGTCATTGGTATTGTAAAGGAGGTCTTCTACTAGAGGTATGTCATGAACATATGTTACAAAACACAGGATGCACATAAATTATTATTTTTGAATGTATTTAAATATGAAAAATCACCCACATTCATGTGAGAAATAAATGTGGTGGCTTGTGAATTCAAGCATTTGATTTGTTGTGCTGAATATTCTTCTGAAAATAACCAATTTTGTAGCTTCTGTTGTTATTGGCATTTCTTAATTATCACGCTGATGGTTTCAATTGAATATGCATGAACTTTTCTTTGTATAGTGCATCCAAGATGCACTTGATATCATCTTCCAAATCCATCAGCACAGTCACCTTCACTTTTCCAATTTAACAGTTTGCAAAGTCGCAAATTGTAACGAATAACAATTAACAACAATTATAACTTAACCTAATGGTCTAACAAATCCAGAGTTCGGCCTGAGCTCAGGTCTTAACTAAACTCTAACTTAATATAATTAAATTCAAAACAAACAATCTAACAACAATTGACATTAAGCGGCAAAGCAAAACCGGAAACCGGAAATCAGAACTTACAACTAAAAGTATCGATTAAGTGTTAGAACTAGAACGAACAACGATGTTAGAAAACTTATGCTAATAAATTGAAGAAAAATCTCAAACAAGTTAGATGACAAAAATATAAATTTATTAGACTCAAAACACTTACAAAAGTGTTAATAAACGCTTTATTGGAACTATAATAAAGCAATAATAAATTAATGAACAAAACTTGTTTAATCCAATTCAAACATCAGCAATCAATTATTCACAAAAAAAAAGAACTTTAAATAATATTTAAATTCTACTACCTCCACCACCAATACAAACTTCAAACAATCGTCAATCTTTACAAAAAACTCAAATGTCACTTTGCCAACTTACGTTGATACAACACTTTGCTGTGTTGCTGTTTTCATTGGCTTTTATATCCGAGTGATGTACAGTCCTGTGTAGCTTCATTTACATAAATATATGTAACAAGTTTAAAGTTATTAGCTTACAGAGTTATTCGTACATGTCATCCTCTTTACAATTTAATTATATACCGAACAGAACATCGATACGGATCATTCTTACATTCTCATATCGGACCAGTAGTAAAATTAGTTAGATAAGATGACATCATTATCCGGGACAGCTCTTCCGGAGGACGGTTCCCGATTTTGTATCACGTGATTGCAACTATTACGATGGAGAGGGTGAAAGTAAGTCAACTCTTAAACTAAAGTATAATATGTTAGGTAATAATGAAAATAATGATAAATAATAAGAGTGCATAATAAAATAAAATAGGACAGGTCAGAGTTAACTTCCTCACAAGTTTAAAACAATTTTGTAACATTGCTATCAATATTAATATCATTCTCTATGATACTACAGGCAAAAATGCCACCTGGATTGTTGAATTCTATGGGATCAACTAAGATGTTGTTAATTGATTATTATTGGATTTCTCTGATATTTGATGAACTGTTTTTCAATTTCTGGCATATTGGCCCTTTTTCTTACATTTATTATAGATTTTATTTATAGCTGGATAATTCTTTTGATAAGTGAAAATTGTATCCACATTTACTACAGTCCCAACTCTTATCTATAATGTTATTTTTTATCATCATTGAGATAAATTACATGTTTTTCCCAACAATTTGAAGTATAGTTGTACTTTGATGTTGATGTTTGCCCATTTTTGATTCTGTTTATTTTTATTTGTTTGACTCTGTTTATTTTTTGACTCTGTTGATTTTTATTGATTGGCATTCTTTTATCTGAATTTATGGTAATTGTTTTTTGACCTGTTCTGTCTGCTTGGCCATCATTATCACCTTTTCTCATATCAAGTCACTCTAGAATGCATATGTTCAAACAATTCTGGTCTCTAATTCCTATAATGATTCAATCTCAAATGAATTTATCTTTAAGAGCACCAAATTGACAATGTTTGACTAATGCTTAAAATGATATTGTAAAATTATCAACAGTTTCTCCATCCTGTTGGAATCATTTGTTAAAAATTGCTTATTCATAAGTAATGTTTCTTTTTATTATAAAATGATCATTGAAAGCCTTTAGAACATTGCTATAATTTTTTTTTTGTAATTTAAACTTCTTACTGTAAATATCAAATAAAAGTAAACTATAAGTCAAATAAGTAAGATAAATCATTTATTCAAAAACGTTTTCAGCTATTCACATAGCCTGCCTCAGTTATCAAGCTATATGGAAAGCTGAAAATGTTTTTGAATAAACAATTTATCTTACTTACTTGGCTTATAGTTTACTTTTATTCAATTTGTTTTTGCATCTTTATTGACAAAGTTCAAGATTAGGAACACATCATCAACCTGATCCCCCATAAAGTAAATTAAAGCATTGATTTATTCCTCTTCCGATTTCATATTCAATTGAATTGCTACACAAAAACATTCAAATTTGTTCTTTATTCTTCTCCATTTGGGCTAGTCTTCCAGTTTTAAGAAATTAAAAGGATCTAGAAGTTAAAATATGTTTAAAGTCGATGCTATTTCTGCTCCTGAAACTTTCTTGTATCACTATTATATCATAATTACACTTGTTGTATCAAGAATAAAAATACAGTGGTACCTTGGTTAATGACGGCCGCAGATAATGACGTACTTGGTTAACGACGAGTGGTTGTAAGAAAAAAATGTCTTAGTTAATGATACAGGCTTTGGTTAACGACTCCTGATTATGTGAACTTCCGACAAAGTAGAGCTCTGTAAAACAACTCGTCATCACATCACATGATTTGTTAGCTCAGTTGTTAATCGTTTTTTTTATCACAATCAGTTCAAATCCGACAATATCATAATTAAAATTAATAAAATTATACCCATATAAAAATATATTTAAGTAAATGATAATTAGCATATAGTAATGAAAACAAATTATTTAATTAATTAAAAATAGACGTGTATATAGTAATGAAAACAAATTATTTAATTAATTAAAAATAGACGTTCAGCGAACAGATAGTAATGAAATCAAATTATTTAATTAATTAAAAATAGACATGGAACTTCACTAGTTTTTAGTTTCTTAAAGATGATTTCTAGACAATTATTATTACACGACGCTCTTCCGATCTAATTAATTAAAAATAGACGTGCAACAGTTTATGAAAACAAATTATTTAATTAATTAAAAATATATGTGCAACAGTTCACTGAAAACAAATTATTTAATTAATTAAAATAGACATGCAATAGTTCACTAGTTTTTAGTTTCTTAAAGATGATTTCTAGACGATTATTATTTTAAATTATGTAAACAAATTATTTAATTAATTAAAAATAGACATGCATCAGTTCATTAGCTTTAGTTTCTTAAAGATGATTTCTAGACGATTATTATTTTAAATTCTGTTTTCTTAAAGATGATTTCTAGACGATTATTATTTTAAATTCTGCAAATAAAGTCTGATTTAAGTGATTTCTAGATGATTATTATTTTAAATTCTGCGAACAAAGTCTGATTCAATTGTTGGTTTATGTTATATATTACTTGACACTCTCAAGTGGTGTGATGTTGCAGTTTCGGATTCCATTAGAAGAAGAAAATGTCTGTCCAAGATCCTACAGTTCATTATAGACAATAAATCACCAAGTGCGTGTCACTGTTCATTCACCATCAAAAGGCAAAATCAAATCTTATCTCTATAATAATCATTGAATCTATAAGCTGCTAATCAGTGTTTATTGGTTCATTTGTCAAAAAACTCCTAAGTGAGTCCAATTGTCCTATTGAAGATTGATAATTAAAAAAACTGTTTTCATGAACAATTCATTTTATTAATATTAATTTTTTTGTAGCAAATATAATAAATAAATGATATTTTCCATATTTTTAGGACATTTTAAATGAGTTTTATCTGCATTTTTAATATTTACTATGGTGGTGGGGAGTAGCTGGAACGAATTAATCAATAGTTTTCAAACTTACAAAATAACTGCCTTTTTCTCATATAAAACCAATAGAAACTAATAGCACTTATAGCAGTAAATAAACAGTTTTTATTCAATCAACAAAAACGTTTTCGGTATAATCATATACCTTCTTCAGTTGCTCAGGATAAATACAGAATCAGAGAACATTTAAATAAATTTTCGAACATCTAGTTTAAAATACATTATATACAAAAAATCAAACAAACTCAACGATAATTAAAGGTGTTAATTATATTATTTTACAGTAATTCCCAAATATATATTAAAGAGAACAAAACACATTAAAATACACATCAACTTTTTTTATCCTTATTTATCAGCATCTCCAGATGGTCTTATTCATACAACTGACAATACACAATTGGTAGAAATTAAATGTATTTTTAACCCATGTGGATTAAATTTAGAAGAATTGTCCAAAAGATCTAATTTTTGCTTGGAAAAAGCTTTGAATGGCAAATGGAAACTGAAGACTTTTCATAAATATTATCATCAAATTCAAGGCCAATTAGCAGTGACAAATTTAAGTGAATGTAGATTTATTCTATTATATAAACTCCCAAATTATATTCATTCTGAAATCATATTTGGAAAGTTTGGTGGCTTCACTGTGAGTGTGTTGGTGACTTTCTGTGAGCTCCTTCAAGCTATTTTCAAAACAAGTACCTTTATGCAGAAAAAACTTGAATTTTGTTATATTTTGATATATATCAATGGAATCAGAAAAACGTTATCTATTTTGTCTAGTTTTAGTGTTTTTTTTTAGGAATTTAGGACTATTTTTAGATTTCCGTTAGACTTAGCTAGCTAAGCCTAGTTAGGCTAAGCGACCGTTACTCGTTTCTTCGCGAAACTTCTTTGTAGGTTCTTAATTTAGTTATATTCTGATAGTTAACGTTTTTCTGATTCTATAGATATATAATTTGTCTAGTTTTAGTCATTTTTTTTT
>AYEL01051077.1:0-59798 GCA_000484575.1 Olivierus martensii | reverse complement strand
TATATATATATTTAAAAAAATGTTAGAGCTGTCGCCAGGAATTTTAAACGAAGAGATTAATTCGGGTAGGAAGAACTATACACTTCACACGGAGCTCAAAAACACATCCAAGCAGGGAAAAGCGAAGTAATTATAAAATGCAGTGATGTTGTTTCAGGCCAAGCAGCCAAAATACACGATAAGCTGGTTTTTTTACTTACCTTTTAACGAAGGCGCTCCAAAATTGGCTGCAACGGCCCAAAAGGCACAAAGACAGATAGAGAGGCAAGGACAAAATTTTTTAACATCAATTTTGTGTTCTTAGGAACATACACTATATATACAACAATGCCACTTCTGACTTTCTTACTTCATACACGTATTGATGAAATTTTATCCAAGGGGAGAGAGACTAAAACTCCTATCCAATCAGGATTTAATTAGTCTATCTTAGTCCAAGTCAGATATAATTAATACTAACTAAATAAAGATATTAATTAACTCGTCTGGAGACTTTCCTCATCAGTTCGATATGTTAAGGCTTTTCTCGCGAGATTTTGAAGCGTGTTGACTTAAATCGAATACTTAATATCTATAAATTAAATGGTATCAGATTAAAACGGTAAACAAACAAATAAATAAATAAATTCGAACATTAGTCAGATGTAGCTTTGTATAAATCATTCACACATACAATTATAAATAAAAATATAATTTACTTGACAATAAAAAACATTTAAATATGATTAAAACAAGAAAAATTATTAATTATAATTAATAGTAAATTTAATTTAACACTCGAAAGGAGATACAAAACACTTCGGATTATGGTTTATAGACAATTTAGAATTAAAATAAATTAGTTATAATGATTAAAATACATTATTTTGGGGAAGATTTGCGTTAAAATCGGACTTCTATTGTAACCTATTAGGAGAGCAATTTCTATTCAATCACTTTGTTTCGGTAAATAATACAGTTTATCCTAAAACCAAAGGATTTTCCGTGTTTTCTCTTTCTTTTAAGCATTTCTGCATTTAATTTTATAACCTTTGCAGTCGGTTTGAGTTGCCATAAAACTTTTTACTATCGCAAGACTGACAATAAACCCATTATAGGCATAGGGATGTAAAATTTTACTACCTAAACGCATACTACTAGGTTTAACAGATGAACAGTTAATAATCTAATGTCCGGATGTAATAATAAGAGTGAAAGGACGTCTTAATGTGCTTTAATATCGTCTAAACTGATGGACGTTTAATAGAAGATTTTCGCATTCTCTCTATAAATTCCAAATATGAAATTATTATTTTTATAGGATTTACTCACGTTTCTGATTTATGAATGAATATGTATTAAAATTCTCAATATGAAACGTGGTGTTTTGAAAATTTTATTAAGTTATAAACAGTTTGAAACTTTCCTTTGTATTTCCTTTCTGCAAGAATGTTGAGTAAAATAATAAAATTTACACTGATATCATTACTGTTATAGATTATAATACACATTAAATGACATTCTAAAATTATTTATAAGCTGTTTTATACACATAAACGTACACAAGACATAGACATACTCCGTGTGAGAAAAGACGACACGAACACAGACAAAACATATTGTCATACACAAAAACACAGACAATATTTCATTTTATGTTTAATAGTTAAAGGTATTATATACTTGATATACAAATTTAATTAGATAAAAATTTCATCATTTATCTACACTTTGGCACAAAACTTCCCTCACCTCTCGGAATATTCATCTCTGTGCGAATAACTCTGTACGCTATCTTCTTCAATCAGAAATTTCATTTTATGATAGAAAGATGCTGTCACTGCTGGAGGTTGTTTTCTCAGGAGAATGTCCAGAGGATCGGGAGAAGAAACGCACATCAGACTATCCTGACATTGAGCGCTGTTGCAACACTCGCTATCAGCACAATCCACAAGGCCATCTGCACAAACAGCAGTTTTATATTACAAATTAAAGATGCATATCTCCCGCGTTATGTTTTTTTTTCCCCTCTTACCTCCGTCGTTATCCTTGTCGTCAGCACAGTTTGTTTCTAGTCGGATGCTGCAGTCCTTTCCACCAAAATCAGTTTGGCAGGTGCAACCAGTAGGAAGACATTGCCCTCGATTGCTGCAACCGTTCGGACAGCTCTCTAAAAAAAAGAAAAACAAAGAAGAAAACTTTAACAGCATTCAAGTTTACGGTACTATTACATTCTTTAAGACGATGTAACTTCGCTAACCTAAAGTGCAATATTTCCCAGTCCATCCTTCTATGCAAATGCATGTTCCATTGTTGCACTGTCCGTGCTCTAAACATCTCTGATCGCATAATCTTTCGTTACATTTAGTTCCAGTCCATCCCTGTTCGCAGGAGCATTTTCCTTCTTCGCACTTTCCGTGTTTTCCACAATCCAAACTGCACTTAGCTACCAAGAAAAGATATATAAATAATAAACACGGAATTTAAAAGAAAAAAAAAAAAGAAAAACAAAATTCGATAAATTTTGCAAAACGTACCGACTCGACATTCACTAATTGAATGGAATTTTGATAGAAAACTTTAGATTACTTTTATATCAAATCATTTTTTTTTAAATTATTATTATTATTTTAGAAATGTAAATAAAATAACACTAAAAATAAATATTTTCCATCAAGTATGACATATCAACAAATGTATCAACAAACTGAATGTGTATGATTTATTACTCTTCACATTCGAAGATTCTTCAAAAAATTTTTACGAAATTGAAGTGATTTATTTTTTATTTTTTAAATAAATAAATTTTTATTAACGAAATTTATAGAATTACAATTTTAGAGTATGTTTCTTTTGAATTTATGTCCATAAGTTCTTATTTTAAAGTTGATTTTTATCATTCTACTAGTATTTTCTTACAGTAATTGTGATTACAATAAGAGTATAATATAACTTATTACGTATCATATATTTTATTTCCTCTTAAATAACAATTTGCTTTTTATTTCTCCTTACATTTTTCATTATTATTATTATTTTTTTAATTTAGAAAATTTATAGAAGTACTTATATAGTTAATGTTTAAAGCGTCATTAAGAGTTTAGGTAAGAAAAAACAATTAAAAGATCCAAAATAATGGAATGTATATATCAAAGTGATTTGTGTGCCATTAGCGATGATTTACTGTACCTTAAATTTGATTAATTATGACGATTTTGTTGTAAGTATTGTTGCTGTATAACAATAATTAAGTCCAAAACAAATTCCGATGGTAGAATTGTTAAGTTTGTTAAAAGCAAGATTTTACTAATTGTCTCAGATGCGGATGAATGAGACAGAATCACGTCGGAAACCATCTTTATAATTAAATTTTCGGAAGATTTTAATTTAAATATATATATTTCAGAAAATAAATATACTTTGGTATTGATGAGTGATTTATAAACAGTTCTATCGTGCTTTCAGTGCTTATTAATTCTACTTTCCATTTATTGGATCAATTGATATACGTTAAAAATCGATTATCAATTTATCGTCGAAATCGATTATTTTTTCCCCCTATATTCAATCGATTGAATGTTACTGAAAATTAATATCCCGATATATAATCGATCACAAAATGACTAAAAAAATGGATCATAAATTATTGAACGATACGCAATAATTGTATATTTTTGAAATAGTCAGAATTTCGAATATTATTAATTTTTTTAATTATCGAAAATAATCGATTCGTTAGTCAATCGAAATAATGATTTCGATTGACTAACGAATCGATTATTTTCGATCAATTCTTGGTTATAGCTGGTTAAATAATAAAATTGCTTAACTAGTAGAATAATAAAATGCTCGTGATTCGTATAATCGATTCATGAACCACTGTTTGCAATCGATTTTCAATATGAAGCAAAATAAACAGAATCAAGTATTCGTTTAAATTACGTAAAAAAAAAAAAAAATTTCAGTTGATCACTTTCTTGTAAATCGATCAATTTAATGGAAACAACTAATTTAGAAAGGGGAAAACGATTTATTAAAACAAACTCGATTTTTATTAAATAAATATAAAAAATAATCGATTTGTTTATTACTTCAATCGATTATCATTCGAAGAGAATAAGTGAATAGTAATCGAGATAATCATTTGTTTTATTCGATTAATGAATCGATTACAGTCTATTTCACCGGCCACTAAACCAGTAGATGCCTCATTCCAATTGATTAAGAGATGGTTCGTCGGTCATCCAATCAATCGATTACTACCGAAATCAAAGGGTAAAAGCCAACAACAATATAAACTTTCGAACGATTAATTGAAGATTGCAACAAACAAACCATTAAAACTTTTACAAACAAGACCCAAGATTATAAAAGTTTTAAACATAGTCGTCACCTTTTTCCAATTTTAATTAGATCGAAATTTAGAAAAGGAAGATCTAATAGGAGGTCTTATTGTTTTCTCTCCTTATTAAAGTCGTAGTAAAAGTTTTGAGAGAATTAAATTGTAAGAAGTTTTCAAAGATTAAACAGAGAGAAGGAAATGAGCCGAAAGCCTTAAGAACATTTTCTTAACATGACATAATTATAACCAATTTTCGACGACCAATTAATAAAACGTGCAAACTAATGAAAGTAAATGAGACGAGATATGAATTTCCATAATTATTTTAGATAAACACAATGATAAATTAATAGAATCAACCTGAGACGAAAAGGTGCAGGACAACTTTCCACCATGGTTTTCTACCAGATATTCACTATTTTGTGACTTCGGGCAGCTTTCACTTTTTGATTTGTTTCGATCCTAATTATTAACATCTCTCGTCCTGTTTGCTTTCTTTACTTTTCTAATTATGTTGATTTCCTCTGGCTGAGTATATAAATAAATAAATAAATAAAATACTTTAATTAACAATAATGTTAATTATCGTAGAGACATAAAAATATTATCGATTTCGAATTTTATTATAGAAAAATCGAATTTTTGATCGACTCGAAAATATCGAGTAATCAAACAAGCGATCCTACGTGGAGTCAAAACGCAATAATGTCTGATTAGAATTATTTATTAGCTGACTCACCGTGGTTATAAAATTAATTTTCTGACTCAGTAAATTGAGTTTTTAAATGCGATATGGTGATGAATCATTGACAGATTGGAATTTTTCCATAAAAAACGAGTTTATACTTTAAATGTTAATTCGCCTCCTACTCTGACTCATTGAGCAATTCAAAGATTAAATAGAGCATCTCTTTTTTTATGACAGAGACTAGAGATTGGTTCGATATCATGCAAATAAGCATTGATCATTTAATTTTTAACTCCGAAAAGAGAGTTACTATGTAATCTATAGGAAGATCGGCTTATTTATCTGCTGCATAATTCAGAACACAGACTCAGATATTTTTAATAACTTTCACGAACAATTTTCATAATAGGACTAATTGTATCAATAGTTAAAATTACAAAACAGTTATTATTACAAAATTAAATGTTAAGAAAGAGACGATCGACTTTTTAATGAATTTTTGTTAATCGAAAACTCTCTCTCTCTCTTTCTCAAAGAATCGTTACTATCAAAACAAGTAAATGCCAAGTTATATAATTCATTTCTCCTGAAGAATAAGAAAAAAAAAAAATTATCTTCTCAATGCATTTTAATTGGAGTTTTTAACGTAAAAATGCAAGAGTTAATCTTTAAAGTTAGAAAAAAGAAAGGTGTGAGTTAATTAACGTCTACTTTTGAATGCGTGTTCAATTACAACACTTCATTAGCTTTGGTTTTAATGTAATTTTTTCTCCTCTACTTCATTTTCTGAATCATTCTAACACCCGAAAACATTCTCTGAAGAAAATTGAATGGGATTTGAGTAATTCTATTAATTTCAAAGAGAAAGAAAAGTAAGGGAGGAATAAAAAAAATAATTCAAGAATTTTATTTTGATTTTAATTTTTGAATAAAGAAAAATTTATTTCTTAACCCACCGCAATTTTGCAAATCTGAAAAGTTTAAATTAATTACTCCCTTATTGTGTTGATAATTAATTCGATTTGGTTCTGCTGATTATTATTATTCTTTTTTTTACCAAAAAAAAAAAAAAAAGATTTAAAATTTTGTTTTCTGCTGACCTTTAGAACAGTCGTGTCCGGTCCAATGCTCGAAACACACGCATCGTTCTACCTCCAGATCATAAACGCCATGCTGGCTGCAATCAGAGAAACATCTGCTAAGTCTGTCGTCAGCTTCGCTGCAATTTTTTCCAATCCATCCAGTTTTGCACCAGCATTTTCCTTCCACGCAGACTCCGTGACCTGAACACGTTGGATCAACACAGTCCACTGCGGTGAGAAAACAAAAAGATAAAACCGATTGCATGATTGGTTATCCAGTACATTTTGACAAAGTTAGTTAGGGTTTTGTGTTTACTCTTGTTTTATTAAAGTAAGTAAAAGAGGTATTAAGAATAATGGAATGTGCTTTATTCTAAAATTATCTTCTATATTTTATAGGCTTACCGTTTTCGCAATTGCTACCTTTATAACCTGGTTGACAAACACATAAACCATCTAGGCACTTTCCGTGATTCAAACAATCAGAAATTTCACATTCGTTAGATGGTATGTTGCACTCGGATCCTTTCCAACCACTTTCGCATTTGCAAGTTCCTTGCACATACTTTCCATGGCCGCTGCATAGAACTGGACAGACGCCTGTGTACAAAAATGCATTTTAATTAATTAAATTTGCATTTTATGCCTTTCTACATTCAAAAAGAACGAAAATTTTTCATTTTTCCTAAGTTGATAATTAAATTTTGTTCTCTTGTTTGCGCGCTTCTTTTCACTTCTTTCAACTCTTATTTTCTGTTAGATTTCAATAAATGCATTCCGATACTTTAACTACATCTTTTTTTTAGTACATTTGTTATAATTACTTAATTTTTTTTTCCCGAAGTCATTTTAATAACTGTTAAACAGCTAAAAAAAAAAGAAGGAATAGTAAATACTAAGGCATTCGAAAGAAAAATCTATATTTCAAGCTGATTTTAAAATCTCACACTCTTCTCAATATTACGATTAAAAATTAAATTATTCAAGAATATCTAGAAGAAATATTTATAAATTATTTAAAATCAGAAATTTGAGTATCTTATATACAACGTACATTTTTAAAATTTTAGGAAAATAATACATAAATATTTAAATATTATAAGGGCGAGATTTTACATTGTTAAAATTTTTATATGCGTTTTATACAGTAGTCGCGATACTAAAAAAAATTATTTTTCGACAAAGAAAGTTTAAAGATCAATGCGATATGAATTCGTATCTGCATTGGACTGCAAATGTTATCTGATAAGGCTAATTACTGTTTGATATGAGAGTAGCACAGATGGTGTAAGAAGATTGTAAGAGAATTTATGTAATCATGGTGATTACAATACCAGAATAGAAATGATTAACTTGTTCTCTATTGATCTTCAATCTTAGTTAAAGTAAAATTGTTAAATTTTAAAACGTATATTTATGTGTAATTTTTTTTAACTTTAATTTTGTTTAAATTATAACCATATTGATAAATTGTAAACATTAATCAGGAGTATAGAGATGAGAACAGGTGTGCAAAATTTTAAAAAAATCGGTGACCCGAATGTCTGAACCTCCCCTTGTTAGTTAAAGATGACAAATCAAAGAGGCTTGATATAGTAAAAGAAGAATTATATGGCTAAACAGTAAAAGATTTCTTGCAATCTACCAAGTAACAGAATTAAAAACTGACCTTACTCCAACCATTAATAAGAAGTTAAATGACCTGCAATGAAAGAAGGACTTTTCACAGTTCCTGAAAACTAACCAATTAAACAATCTCCCTTGTCCCTATTTATTTGCATTTGCAAAAATGCATAATTTGAACTGGAATTCAGACTAGTTGTAGAGAAAGTCAATTCCCATACATACGACTTTGAAAAAACCCTGTCAGCATGGTGAAACTCCAAATTACAACCATATCAATATACCTGTATCTCCACAGCAAATTGCACTCAACAATTAGCCGCATTAACACCATAACCAGAGAATGCACTTGTGATGTTAAACTTTAAATCATTATATCTTTCCATCCAATTGGAAGTAGCTGCTATGACATTCTACAGGTTCCTTTAACCACAATAGACAATGCCAACCAAATAGCCAACATGTTAAGAGAAATTGTCCATACAGTATGCCATGAATCAGTCTTTCAATATAGAGGAAAGTATTATCAGCATCATCAAGGGGTCCCGATCAGAAGTGAATTTAGGCATGGAATTTATGAGCTGCAGCCCAGGGCCCCATTCAATCAAAAGGCCCCCTTCGCGGTTAAAAAAATAAAAATAAAAGCAATTATTTTTCTTAAATTAAAAATTTAAGAAAAATAAATTATATAAAATTTTTTTCAGGCAAGATTCAAGAATACCTGCCATGAGTTTTCACAATCTATCAGTAACGCAATGTATCGAAGTCAAATCATCACGCTGCTTAGCCATCCAATGCATCGCCACATAACTGTACATGGATGGGTATACAAGTGCAGCACTGTGAAAGCTCACAGGAGGTAATCTTGAATCTTGCCTTGGGGGTGCAAATCTAGCTTCTCTAAAGCATGTTAGTTTAGAGTAGCTCTCACCATTAGGTTAATTTAGTAAACTCCCAAATAGTGCTAAGCAAATCTAGCTTCTCTAAAGCATGTTAGTTTAGAGTAGCTCTCACCATTAGGTTAATTTGGGTTAATTTAGTAAACTCCCAAATAGTGCTAGCCCAGGGCCCCCGAAGTTAACAGTCCGCCTCTGGTCCTGGTAGACAGCCCATGGATGTCTAGCAGAATTAATAGTTAGACATAAAGAAACCCAAATAATATCAATGTATAAGGATTATTGAACTTTTTACAGAAGATACATCAATGACATTTTAATTATATGGAAATAGCAAGATAAGAACAAAGAAGTAATTCAAAAATTTACCAATGATGCATATGGTCTAAAACTAGAGAAAGATTAATACAGTCCTTCCAGTATACAGGTTTTAGATATACAAGGAATCAAAAAAGAACAAAAATACTTAACAGTATGAAAAACCATCAAATAGAAGGATTCTCATTCCAAGATGGTTACCTGACCCATCAAGATATAAAAAGCTGCTTTCTACTTCTACTTTAGATGGGTTAAATCACACTGCAGCTACAAGGAAGCAATTGATAGAGAGACAGAAGTTATTTATAAAACAACTAAAGAGCACAGCTACATGAAAAGTACATCCAAGAATAGAACATAAAGTAAATGCTGAGTTCTCAAATATCAATAGCCAACTGTTAGACCAAAGTGACTCACAAAATAATTCCACAATGCATACCCAAAGAAAGAGTAGTCTTATCATATGGTTTCACTAATTCCATAGTAGTAAAAAACCCGATTAAAAAGAAAAAATGGACAGCAAGCTACACCTGATTACAAAATAGTATACTAACTAGTGCATAATGAAGAAGGCAGAAGAAATGATAAAATGAAAGAAGACATATACAAAATTCCAATTGGTAACAGAACAACAAACCATTGGGAAATTTTTATAAAGCAAACTAAGAGAGCTTTAACCCACAGACTGAAAGAACACAAGAGAGACATAGCCAAAGTCAATTTTGCAAAGACTTTAGCTAGAACTTGCTACAAAAATAATGTAAAAATATACTGGGACCAAGCAAAAGTGGTAAAGATGGTCTGTTCCAACAAAGAATTACCCATAGCTGAGACCTTAGAAATAATTTCAAGAATGGACTCAGAGTATATAATCAATGATAAGCTTCCCAGAAAAGCCCCTGACAGCATGGATTTATGTCCTCCAATAGAAAACTTTAATGAAAAAAGCCTTTATTTTAAAAATGTATTTAACTTATATCCAAATTAAGTTTAGTTTCTAATTTTAATGCTTAATTTTTTGTTTTTGTTTATAATTTAATAGGATTGGCCCAATATTGTTATAATAGACTTGTGTATTATTTTATTCTATTTAATTCTTAGTTTTGTTTAAAAATTAATAAGATCAATTTAAGATTGTGATTTTTAATGGATATGTAAATTATTTTATTCCAAGATAAATTTAAGTGTTTAGACTTATAGTACATGTCTGTAATTCAAACATGTTCAATTTTTATCTTGTATTTTTTCATTGAAGATGGTTATTAAACTGCACACAAAAAACAAAGCTCTAAACAGGATAAATATTTTTTTTTTAATAAAGTATTTATCCTGTTTAGAGCTTTGTTTTTTTG
Organism: Olivierus martensii; assembly: GCA_000484575.1. Taxonomy (NCBI): domain Eukaryota; kingdom Metazoa; phylum Arthropoda; class Arachnida; order Scorpiones; family Buthidae; genus Olivierus; species Olivierus martensii. Next base: position 49,518 of record AYEL01051077.1, on the reverse strand, counting down.
TGTGCATTTTGTGAGTGTAACAGGATGGTTTTAAAGTTCTTAGGTTATTAAACTAACCAAAAGTTCCCTGAATAAAGATTTTTATGCAACCAATTGCATAAAGTGTTGAATTTGTAATATTTTGAGTAGTTTAGAATAAATGATGTAATCAAGAACAGAATTATGAATAGTTTAAATCATATTACTATATATATTATGACACTTTAATTTAATAACAATTTAATACAGTAACTTTACTGATAATAGTTATTATTATTGTTATTAATAGCAGTATTAATTATTGTTGCAGTAATGTCAGTAGTTTATATATACAGTATAGTCTACTGTTAGACATGTCTGTTAGATATGTCTTATAAATCCACAATCTGTTATACAAAATTCTTGAGGCCACATGTTTTTGATATTAAAGTTGTAATACAATGCATGTATTATATATTATAGTAACACTCCAACTTGGAGTATCAGGTACACTGTAAGCAAGCACATTAATATTTCTGCAAAAATCTTATATATATTCACACTGAATCAGATAAAGACTATTTATCAATTTTCTGGTAATGGATGGCCCAATACCTCCTTTAATCTGAAAAAACTACAAAAGCCAAAAATATCCCAAATAAATCAAGCAAAATTGATCATTTTAAAAGAAAAAAATCAAATAATTTTTGTCTTAATTAATTATAAAGTTACAAAATATTTGAAATTTGATATTAAATATTGATGCTGGATTTTATATGTGATGATAGAAAAATTTATAAATATGCTAGATTTATTTCTTTATTATATCTGCAAATTCTTGGCAATCCAAAATTTTATAATAATATTGCTTTTCATTGTGTATACAATAATCAGCTATTCTTATGAATTTATTTTTATTTACCATTAAATAGAAAAAATAAATGCATAGTCAGAGGATCCTTGATAAACATTGCAATTATATTCCTAAAAAATCAGGACTTATATTGAAATGACATACACTGGACATCAGTTTTTTATTGAACTAATGTATTATGCGGGAATTACATTCCTAACTAACTAAAAGATTAATTTATATGAGAGAATATTGGCAACTGTATAGGAAATACTTACATTATTATACACTAAACTGCAATATAATTTATTATAATTGTTAAATAATAATTTCAAAATACATAATGAAATTAATAACAAGAACATAAGAACAAAAATTTATTATTATTTTTCTTATTACAATTACTTCTCTTCAGCAGCTGAGATTGAGGTTTGCTGATTTTTTTCTTGATAAAGAAGTTTAACTTTATCTGTTTGCCACCATGAATCTTTGCATCATAAATCACATGATAATAAGACAAACTCTCATTTATAAATCATGTTGCTTTAGCAAAATAATTAAACAGGAGATCACAGTTCTGCAGAATAATTGTATTTTATATATAATATACAATTATGAACTTAAATACAGAAGGAGAAAGAGAAAATTCAAGAAAAATAGACATGCAATTCTTCAACTTAAGTATGAATATCTTTGATATTTATCAAGTTAATTGTCCCTAATTAATTAACAACATATATGTGAAATGACATATATAGAGAATTCTCTGTAATTGATTGTAAATTACCACAAACATAATCTTTATCATATACTTGTTAGAATATCAAATTTTAGGCTAAAACTAATAAAAATATACAAAAAAGTCATATGATATGTGCATTAAGCTTTCTATAGGTAGTGAAGATTGCTTCTGATTCCAGTACATTGATGATTATTTCTGTTTTGGCTTGATGCTGGATTTTCATGGTTTTGGCTATGCATAACAGTACTTATTATCATCATACAGAAACCAGAAAGGATCTTTAATTCCTGGAAATAGTTTAATATACATATTATGTGACATTTTTATTGTTTATTTGTATTAATTTGAGCATAATGCTTAAGATAGTCCTAGACTTGATTGAAAATGTTTCCTTTTAATTTTTTTTTCTGCTAAAAGTGTTTTTTTCTTTATTATGTTTGATGCATACCAGTAATTCTCTATAAAAAACTTTCAATTTTATGAGCTTTGGAAAATTTTAGATAAGGGAATGTGGACCTGTATCTATCATAATATCAATGCACATATATAAATATCATAATATCAATCTATCATAATATCAATGCACATATATATATATTTCTATTGTAATTTATATTATATTACAATAGTTGTTACTAAATATGATAACTTTACTATAAACAGTTATTAATGATGGTAATGTTAACTATCATTACAATAATGTCATAATCATTACTACAATGCTACCATATAAAATTATAGTACTAAAATTTTACGCAGTATATTAAATACACAGATGGTTTTAAAATATTTTATATATTAAAACTTATGTAAAGTAAAATTTATATAAGTTGGGAAGTTCCAGTAAAAGTTACATTTTTTTTCTTAAAAATTTTAATGCAGATAAGCAAAGTCCAAAAATAAAAAATAGATATAATTTTCAATCATTTAAAAACTAGAAATGACCTTTAATGCCTGGAAATAGTTTAATACACATATTATATGACATTTTTGTTGTTTATTTGTATTAGTTTGAGCATAATGGCTGAAGATGGTTTTAGACCTGATTGAAAATGTTTCTTTTAATTTTCTTTTCTACTAATTATGCTCAAATTAATACAAATAAACAATAATAATTTCACATAATGTGTGTTAAACTATTTTCAGACATTAAAGATTCATTTTTGGTTTCTGTATGATTGAAAATTATTATATGCATTAAAAAAATATTTTTAATGCATATATTATTACTTACCTAAAATATTTTTATATTTTAAAATTTTACCTTTTCTCAAATTCTTCTTCAGAGGAAATTTTTTCTAAATTTTCCAATAAATATTTTTGATCTTCTTCACTTAAAAAAGAAAATATAAAATAAATGCTAATGAAAAACAATAAAAATTATGAAATCCTTTTTTTTTTTTATAATTCAAAATATAGAAAGTCTATAAAATATAAATAACAAAAGATAAATTTTGTTTATTGATTATAAAATAAATATAGCTGCTTAAGATCATAAAGATGGAAAGCTACTCAAACCTTAGAAAAAAAATAAATATATAATCAAACCCGATAAGACACTCCCTGTTAAGCTGCCACCCTCAGTGTACTGACTGCCAAGAAATTTGGCAAAACAAATCTTCCCTATGTTAATGGAATAGGCAAACCTTGATAAAATGCCATCTGCTATCCACCAGTTAGAAACATCTAAAAAATTTTCCTTTTGGTATTGTATTTGTCTTCGTTAATCTGCCATGGGCATGTAAAGTGACTCACTTTCCAAAGTTCATCAGTATTGTATATATTAAAAACTCTCTGGATTCATTTGTACCAGTGGGTGGGAGAGATAGAGTTAATGGTTGATCATGTGTCTCTTTAAGCCTGGTTCACAGCTAGGTTGTAGAAAAGTTAGATCATAAGAATCAGATCATTTCAATAGTGACTAATCATGTAATGTGAAGTCTTGTTAATGTTTCACCATGCTGCAACCTCATGAAAGACTCCTCTGCTATTTGAAATGCACCTGCCATTTGTTGCTCTAAATGAAATCTATTACGTCCATATGCTTTTCAAAAATTTTCTGTTTTCTATATAGTACTGTACATATATTGTACATATATACTACTGCAAAGTATGTTTGGATGTGAAATATAAATGAACTATATTTTATTAAATTTAATAAATTCAGAGTATTTTCATTTCTATACATGTTTTTGATAAACCACTAACCCTGATTAGCCACCAATATTGTCCACAAATGGATGGTGGCATCTTATCGGGGTTTGACTGTATATTACTACAACAACAAGGAGAATTAGTTTAATAATATCTGCAAAACTAAATTTAGAGGCCCAAATTTTCTTTTGTACAATAATGTTAATCATAATATATAATCATAGATCACTAGATGGAGCTAAATATTATAATCACTAGATGGAGCTAAATATTAAAGTAAAGGGCAACAGATATCTTATCTATCTCACTCCTATTGGTTTTATACAATAATATAGTTAAAAAGTTTATATGGATAATGATACAGATATTTTTAAGCATCAATTTGTGCATGTCTTTATAACATACTTTTTCACTGGATCTTTTATTTTAAAAGGAATTTTATGTTAAATTGAGTTTATAAATAAGTTAAACAACATTTTCTATGCCTATTACAATCATGAAATATTGCATATCTCAAACAACAATAATGTATGTTTAATTATTAAATAATATTTATATTAATACACAAATAAATTATATATATATAGAAAACTTTATTATCAAGCCTGTTCTATCCTATCAATCATAATGTTATTACTATATGTTCAATTGAACATTATATAATAGTACTAAATAATATTTAAAATTACACATAAACAATAATTATAAATTATTCATTTGTTGCAATTTTAAATAAAATTTTCATTCATGTTGATATTATGACATGGTAATGGATATTCTGGGGAGCATCCATAAATTATGTCACATTATTTCCAATGCTTCTCCCTCCCTTCATAAGTTTTTGTCACATCAATCTTGACCCTCCTGACTGTAATGTGACAAATTTGAAGATCTTTTCCTTTCTACTTAAAATTTTTCTCTGATTTTATGTAAAAATAAAAAATACATAAAATAGTAGAAACTTCACTGGTACTTTATTACATATATTCTTTAATTTCTAAATAAAACTTCAAATAACTGGTTATGTCATAGAACCAGATATGTCTTAAAATTTATAATAAACCTAAGAAGATTACACAGCATTGATCAGAAATTTCGAATATATAATACAATTTATGCAGTAACTCTTATTGCCATCATCATGTTGGCAGTATGGTTAGAGAAAAAAAAATAAAAATTTAAATTATTTTTTATAGGTTATGTTAATGTGAATTAAGTCACCAAATCATACAGAGCATAAACTTTTGCAATGGCTACTTTTAGGGCCCACCATAGACTGGTCAACATTAATGTTGGGGCTAATTAGAAGAATAGGGTTCAACAGTTGGGAGTAAATCCTGTGAATTTATAGACTTTACAAATAAATTGACAACAAACCAAATAAAATTATCATTTTGTCATATAATTCATTATCAGTGGCAGCTTATGACTTGAAATCATAGGGATGCTGCAACTATTGAAATATTCATTCACACTGTAAATACAGTGTATACATGTTTGGATGAAATATCAAAATTATGATAAAAAATAAAAAGAAATTAAACATGAAAATATATTGTTTATTACTGATGAAATTATACAATTCAGTATAATTCAAAATTACTTAAAATAAAATCCATTCTGCTTGTTTTGTTTCAAGCAAAAAGGCCAATAACTTTTTCTTGAGTTTGTGTGATTATTGAAGAATTTTTTCTCCATTGAAATCATCGCAAGTGCATTTAATCTATCCTGATTCATAGTGCTCCTCAGAAATGTTTTTATTCTCTTTAATGTTGAAAAACAGCATTCAGACTCTGATGTAGTCATATTGTCAAGAAAATTTTTATCAACACAATAATTTCACTAAAAGCACAATTTAAATTATTTTCTGTTATAAATTTTAACAAGCCAATTAATTTACAATAATCATGCATGTCAAATTTACTGTAGAATACTTGAAGTTCAGTTTCAAGTTTTCTTTGTTGATCATGGGATAAGCTTCAGTGGTCAATTTTATTTCTTCTGTAGGCAATTTATTCTTAAAATTAGCTAATTTATCATTGTTATATAATTTAGCAGCAAATAAATGTTTAGTGAAAGAATACCTTTCCTCCATATCAACATATATGCAGTCACTGGCATCTTTGAAGGATTCTCACAGTACTTTGAATTTCTTATTGCCAAAATAACAGTTTTAAAATTTGCTATATATTCATATACTTTAAATACATCAATTTCATGAGATTGCATTTGATTGCAAATTACTTCATATTATGTCTATTCAAATTATCTGATGATAAAGCTTTAACCACAACATGAATTTTTCATAATTTAGTGTGTGTAAAATTCTTGTGGCTTCTGATATAGTTTGATCTACATTGATATTGCCTGAATTTCAGCAAGGCTCCTTTTTAACGATTGCAAATTTTTGTAAAATTTATTTACAGTGTATATTTTAAAGTTCCATCTTGTAGTAGATGGGTTTGGAATGATGGCATTTATATGCTTATGAAGAATTGTTAAACATTATGGTGATCTTGAGAACAATGTTGATATAGCCATAATATTGGAGGAAAAAATTCTTGAGTTCTGCTTAATGCTTGCTGCATTCTAAATCTTGAAATTAGAGAAATACCTTATATTCCTTAATATTAAAAGAAAGATAATAATTTATAATTTTTCATTATGCCTATAAGATTTCATAAATTCAAAGTCTAATAAAACAAAAGTAAAAATGAGAATTTTATCATACAGAAAAATATTTTTTTATTCAGTTACAATCAGAAATAAATTATAAAGTTAATTATTTAATCTATAATATAATATTGTTGTGATTTGTTTAACTATACTTAGATATATCATTATGCCACAGGCAAATTTGTATAATATATTATTTTTCTGAAGAATGTTGAGATTTAACTATGATATTTATAAGTGCATTATAATAGGCTGGGTTTCAGTTGGATCTGTAAAATATATGTTTATAAGCACATCATTTATTACAAATGTATTTCTTACAAATAAACATAATTTTGAATAAAGGGTTTTTTATCATCATCAACAATAAAGAAAAATCTCAGAATTCTTTTAATATCTTAAATGCAAAAACTTAAATTGTTATTAAACACATAATACATACCATAATACCATCATAACAGCTGAAACACCACAATCCCAATTATATCTTTGTCGAACATGAAATAAAGGTATTTCAATTTTTGAGGGAATTTTCTGATTTGGTATTTCTCTATAATGAAAATTTTCCATTTTCTTCTTCCATTCAGTTGTTATATAACCAATTAATTCATAGAATGGATTTCTTAATTTTATCTATATTAACAAATATATTTATTTTATTATTAAGAATCATAAACTCTTCATTATTAAAATCAAAATTATTAATTATTTTTTAATTAACAGACATAAAATAAACTTACATTTTAACTTCAACCAATGTTTAATGATATTGCCAATTATTATAAATAGTTTATATAAAAGCACTTTTGAATTTAGCTATGATCCATCATCAGTTATTATATATGTAAAAATAAAAATATAAACATATCCAGCAATGAGCACATCCTACAAATAATTCACAAACTTATTAACAGAAATATTAACAAGATTTATTCAATACAAAGAAATGGTTTCAGTCATAAACAGATGATTAATGTTAACTATACAAAAAACTTTGAAAATTGAGTATATAAATGCAATTCAAAACATTATACAAGATTATATAAAATTAATAAAATCAAATAATTATCATATTTAAAATAAACATTAAAACTAATAGCTAAATGATACAATAATAATCAGATAAAAATAATACAAAATGATATGAATAGTAATACATTTTCAAATATCTAAAACAACAATTCAAAAAAGACACCAACTTTATATTATGATTAATCTTCAGCAACAGGTCATTTGATTTAAGTTTTTTTAATATTATAAACACTTGATGATATTGAGTGAACTGTTTTCTCAATAAAAAATGAAGACAGTTTATCCAATGACATATCAGTCTTGGAATTAGCTATAATAAAACAGGTAGGAAGTGATACTCCTAAGGAAGATGATATTTGGAGATATTTTGGCATTAGTCCTCTTAGAAAGAGGACCAGATGATTTTTTAATGCTTTTGATTTGTTATGATTTTTCTCCATAAGAGATTTTAGACTACCAAGATATATAAAGTCAATGTTGGCATAGCCCATCTCTACCCATACATGGTCCTAGAGATTCTCCCATCTGCCAAGAATTGACCAATCTGTAGACAGGCATCATTCAAAACTTCTTATTCTCTGCCATTCATCTTCTCAGCATGGTAGCTCAAACCTTAAAATTGGGCACTCTCTTGTTGCCTCTTCCGACACATCGGTGAATTCTTCTTTCCACCCACAGGATGGGAAGGAAAAAATTAGGCTCTCTTTAAGAACTTTTGTTTGCTAAATATTATTTACAGATGACAAAAAATTGCATAATCTAATTTGTACAATCAGATTTACTATATCATAGAAATAATTTTCATGATATATGGTATATATTTAATACAATCATCCTGAAACAAAAATTTTGAGATGAAGCTGATGTTTCTATCTCATTTTTAGAACTTATTCAAGTTTTCTATGTATATGTTTAAAACGTTTTAGTTTGATTTTTATTACATACAGTTTATTATTCAATTTTATTACATTTAATTTTTATGTCTAAATGTTTTTAATCAGATATTTACTTCCAAATTTTAAAAAATTTATTATATTTATTGATAAATTGCTTGAAAGGATTACTTTATGTATATACTCAAGAAATTTTTTATTGACATTTTCATAATTATCTGTAACTAGTATTCTTATATAATTTAGATATTATCAATTCTCATGAAGACCAGATTAGAAAGAATTTACTATATTTGTTATATCACTCTTCTTTTGAAAACATTGTTTTACCTTATTCAAAATTTTTGATAAGGTCTTTTAAGCATAGCCATTTTTTTCATCTTAAATTACCTTTATCAGTTCAAAATTTACAGCTTAACATTAATGTATAAAAGTCAAAAATAAAAGATGAAATATTACTATTATATTGTTACAGGTCACTCAAGTACATTACGGGATTTTGCTAAAAAATTTCCTTGCTACAGAATGATGCAACATATTGGCCCTATCTTGTAATCAAAATGTCTTAGTATCATAGATTTTTACTTACAGTATATAATTTGAGTATTAGACCTAAATTTTTATTTAACATTTATTTATGAAGAGAATCTAGATATAGCTGTAGACATTCTGCATTTTACAATAGTAAAAAACAAAACAGTTCTTGGCAGAAAAACTTTTTTATTATAATTAAAGAGAAAAGTATTACAATTAAAAGAATTATTATTTTGTTTTTATTGCACATCTTTGATTCTCAATTAAAACTAAATTATCTACATATTTAAGATAAAATTTGCATTTATTCATTATTAACAGACAGGTATCCCTCCTATAACATGGTAGATAGGTTCCTAAAAAACACCGTGTTGTGTAAAACTGTTATATGAGACCAGGAGCCAATACAAAAAATAAGGTTACATTCCAAAACCAATTAAAAACAAATAACTTTCTTTAATTCTACATAAGAAACTTAATTTTTATTAAGAATATTAATAAGACAAAACATAAATAAAGAAAAAGTATACACGTAAGAATCCCAAAAAAAAAATATATATGTAAAACATGAAGAAAGAAAAAAGTATATAGCCTATGTAACATTAACTTAATAATTGTATCTTCCTTATCATTATTCAATTAAAACAAGAACGTTTTATTCTTTTTATCAATTATTCTTCTGAACTTTTTCTGTATTTAGGGTTTGTGTATCTTCTACTCTCTTTACAAATTCTATAATCTAACACACTACAACTATAAACAACTGAGTTCTGCTGCTTCTAATAATTCAAGAAATCACAACAAGCACTTGAAGTAGGATAAATACACTAGTTTTTATTATTAGATATATATAATATACATTACATATTATTGGTATATATGTAATGTATATTATATATATCTAATAATAAAATATCCTGCTTCAAGTGCTTGTTGTGATTTCTTTCTAACCCACTACAATTTGCTAGAAAACAATTGTTCCTTAACATATATCCAAAAAAATTTATGAATAAAAAGTTTTTCTTCTCTTTCACATTCCTCTACTGAAGAATAAAAACTTATTTTTTATCCATGAACTGAATGTCTGCAACATAAGATACTCAATGATCAACAATTAACTGAATTTTAAAATTAATTCAATTAACTCAATTTCAAATCAAAATTGAAAATCAACTGCACATTGCCCCTCTCACACAAACTAGCAAAATTGCATTTATAATTAATTTTAGCAAAGTATTTCCCAATGATTGCATTTTATGTGTGTATTTTATATCCCTAGTATGGCTTTATGAGAATTAATGAAAATGTTTTATGTTATAGGAAAGTAAACGAAATTTTATAAATGTGTTAAATAAAAACACATTTTAAGTACCAAATTATATGAGGGTTTCCACAATTTTCGAATCGTGTTACAGGGAAACCATTTTGTAGGAAACTGTGTTATAGGAGGGATAACTGTAATTCATTCTTTTTTGTTCACATATAGCCATCTCCACCAACATTCTTGCTCGCATGCTATCTATATAAAAACAATTATGTTGACAAGAACATTTTCTGTCAAAGAAAAAATTGAGAATTGTGGCATACTATAACACAAATCTATCTTAGGCATGCAAGTTATATTTTCTTCTATGATAACCATAAATAATAGTTGATACAAATTTGAAACTGCTAGCTCAATGGAGACTGATGTATAAAGAGACTGAATGTCATAAATGATTTTTTCTTCAAGCAATGAATTATTAGCTGTATCTGGTGCTTTATTTTTAAGAATTTTTTTAATTTTTGTTAATTGTTTTGAAAACAATTCAGAATGAAAAAAATCTACACTTATATGATTATTAAGAATCTTGAATGTAGAATAATGCTCTAAAAATCAGGATAATATAACAAGTTTTCTATTAATTATGGAAGTTTGATGTTGTAAATGCAATATATCAATTGAATGCTAAAAGGCCAACTGCTTATGATTATAAATATTTATGTTTGTTGAATAAATTCTTTTAATGCTCCTGTTTAATATATATATATGTATATATAAAAAGAAGCTATTTAGAAAAATAGGTTCCTTTTATATGTATTATAACTGACAATGGATTGTAGAAGTAATCAAAAAACATTCTTTTATGATTATACTATTTAATGACACTATTAAACATTGATTCTAGTTAAGCTGTAATTTACATTTTGATTTCATCTTGTCATTTGCAATACATTAAATGAATTTATCTTCTACTGACCATTAATTTTTAAGATACTCTAGAAAAGCATAATAATGAAAGGATAAGAGGAAAAAAAATGATCAAAGGGTTAGTGCAATTACATAATAATTTAATTAGAAAATTACAAAATTCAAATTTTTCTCATATAAAAAATTAAATTATTACCGTGGTGCCTCACAATTCGTCACTAATCTGTCGCCGAACATGTAATACAGTGGTGCCTCGCAATTTGACAGTAATCTGTCACCAAAGCAATGTTGAGAAACTGTCGTCGCAATTCGACACTAATCCGTCGCCGAAGTAATGGCGAATTGAGAAATTGTCGACTTGCGGGACAATATTTCCCATATAAGACTATGGAAAATAGATTAATTCATTGTTGGACTCCTACAATATTTCCCATATAAGACTATGGGAATAGATTAATTTGTTATTGGTCCCCATCCCACCAGGTGAGGTGAGAGGATATACTATATTATTTACTTTATTATATGTGGTTTGCTATTGTATAATAAACCAAATTACAAAATACATACACAATACACAATTTATTAGCCCTTGAATGTTGGAATGAAGTCTTCCAGCAGACACCATTGTATAACACACTAAATTACAAAATAAACTATTTTATACACAACACACTTTATTAGCCCTTGGATGTTGGAATGAAGTCTTCCAGCAGACACCCTAGAACTAGCCCTTGGATGTTGGAATGAAGTCTTCCAGCAGACAGCCTAGCACCGATAATCTTCTGTCTCTGTTGCAAAACATTGCCACAGTTGTCCTAGAAATGCCATATTTGAGTTATATTTTAATTGTTCTACCTTTCTACACTTTATCTACAATGTTTTTCTTTGTCTCTTTGCTTAATCAATTGTTCTTCTTTTCGGAATTATTCCTCTGGTCAGTTCTCTTTGAATCCATCCTTATATTTCACTCAAAAAAATAATAATAATTACAAATTTTTTACTTTCTGAAAAATGTAGAATTAAAAATTAACACAAACACTAAAATAGCCCAAAAGAACTGAAAAATAGCAAATGACATCACACAATTCCATTCACGCGCATGCGCAAACCCGTGAAACTCAAATGTCGAATTGCGAGACCGATGAATTGTGGGACGTCGAATTGTGAGGCACCACTGTATAATAAATTTTGAATGCAATCCTATTGTAAATTGGAATAATTGCATATAGTGAATGCAAACAACATTGTGAAAAAATATATACAGTAATATCCTGACTTACGCGAACTTGACTTATGCGGTTCTAGATTTTTTCATTTGGCAACATGCTGCATGCTATCTTGGTGTGATATGCATTGGACGCATTTTGCATGAACTCTACGTGCACAATTACGATTCTACAATCGATGAAAGTTAAAATTGTTTTATGTTTTCTAAACCCTTAAAAAAACTATGTTGTCCAAACAAAATAAATCTAATTCTCCTGCACCTAGTAAGAAAAGGAAAACGATATTTTTGAATTGTAAAGTTGATATTATCAAGAATTTTGATAACAGAATGAAAATTTGTGAATTGGTAAAGAAGTTTGAGCTACCGGAATCCACAGTAAGAATAATCATAAAGGATAATGAAAGAATTCTCGATATGGTGAAAAATCTCAATCCTTGAACTCAAGCATAATTCATAAATGTCATGGTATTATTGTTGAGATGAAAAAATGCTGAAATTATGATGTGATAATTAAGTAAACTTGAATGATTTTTTATGTAACTCATTTATTTTTTTAATATTTTTCTTCTGAACTAGTGTTTTTGGTATTAATATGTATAAAGAACTGTAATTTTATTAAATATTTTTCTTCTAAACTAGTGTTTTTTCGAACTGCAATTTTATTAAATATTTTTCTTTTAAACTAGTGTTTTTGTTAGTCCTCCCAATTAAACAAAATTTATATGTATTTATATGCAAAGTTGTACCCCAACTTACGTGAATTTGACTTACGTGATTTTCGTCAGTCCCATCTATTGCGTAACTTTGGGATATTACTGTATATTAAATATTCTTACCAAAAAAGTTTTAATAATATAATATATTAAACTTAAATAAGCCAAATATTTATTAGTTAATCAAGGACTAACTACAGATTATCAAGAGAAATTTTTATATGGTTATCAATGCAGTTTGAAAAATTACTTGTGGATACACTGTAATTTCTCTTACTCTGACAAATACTTATTACTTTTCATATTTGAAAATAAGTGATTTATTTATTCATTCATTTAATTTTTATTCTAAAACATCATTTTTAATTAAATGAAAATGTATTAAATTTTGATTAGTAAAAAATATGATCACATTACTTTAATTACAGTTTTTGAATAACTTCTTATTAATTTACTCTAAAGTGGAAATTTTTATAAAAACAATACATAGCAATATAAAACAGTTATATTCAATATCTTCTTACACTCTCACTTATAAATGAATACATATTTTAATGACTTCATTAAAATTTATCTGTGATTACATTTGATAACCCCTGGCTAGCCAATTTTTCGTAAATAATTCTAAAAGTCAATAAGTCTTTTGATTTCATGAAAGCATTTCCAATACATTATTATTTCAAAAAACAAAATTATCAGTACTTTAAAATATCACAATGAGCAAATTAATTTTTCATTAAATGCAAATAAATTATTATAATAATTATTATAAATATCAATAAAATATGAAACAATACTTTTATTTTAAGAAAATGTAATTAAACTTTTTCAGTCTGAAATGATTGAGACCAAAACAGAACCAAACCTTTGGGCATGCCAAATTATCAGGATGCACAATAAATTTCAGTTATTTAACCAATGAAATTCTGTAATTATTCAAATTATAGAAAATTTTAATTATTATTAAATACAAACATTTCTAATGTGTTTGGTTTAATATTGAAAATATCTATCTAGATTTATCATTATTATTTTATGGATTTTGATCAAATTTCAATGAAATTTTTAATAATGTTATTTTTATTAATTTTTTATTTCTAACTTTAAATTTCTAAACTGATTTTGATTTTACTAGAACTTAATATTGCTTAGCTCAACTGATCCAGTCACATTTCATTCTTTAATAAAAACTACCGCACTAATATTTGCCCATTTTTAAGACAGATTATTGAAATTTTATTATAAAAATAATTTTTAACTAGTTATATCTATACAGATAATTTGCATGTAATATACAATATCTACTATCTGTTCCATTTGTGTAATGTCATGGCATTATCAGCCTGACATCAGAATCCAAATTTTGAAATTATTTTTAAAATTGCAATTTTTTAAATATATTATTTGAAATTATTTAGAGTCATTGCTGTGCCTCTTGATGTTATCAAGAGGCACAGCAGTGACTTTAAGCCAAGTACACTGTCTACTTGGATTGACACTGTCAAGTAATCAGAATGACTCTTATTACAGGAGTCATTATGACCAAAATATAATTCACTGTAACTTTCATTCTAAATTGGGTTTATTAATCTGGCAATTATATTTGAGAAATGTATTCAATAGAACCTGATTGCCAAATTTGAAGCATCAAATATAATTAATAAAAGAACTACAGCAGTTTGGAAATAGCAGAAATCAACAGAAAAGCATCATTTTTCTTCTCCTTCTATGCAGACACTTTTACAAGTCCCATTATTTAACCAATTTCTATGAAATTTGGGATACAGATATTTTTTAGATGCTTAAAGCCCACTGAAAATTTCAGCACAACAATGTCAAAACAAATGAAAAAAAATTGGAATTTCTTCTCTGTAAATACCTCTATAGATTGAAAAAACTTTAGGATCAACTGGTTAAACTTAAATACCTAATTACAATCAAACTAGTACTTTTTGCAGTAAAATATGTTAATAAATATTTCTTTACCTCTATAGATTGTATATTATTGATGATTGGCACACTGGAATTATTACAAAATAAAACTAAAAACCTAAAATCCTAAATGCTCTCAACGGTGTTTAAATAACTATTAAACAAATACAATTGTATTGACCAATAACAGAATTTATTGATGATATCAATATCACAGTCATAAATCAAGGCAGTTGGAGTGAATCAAACATGTCTTTCTTCTAGA
Source organism: Olivierus martensii (assembly GCA_000484575.1). Lineage (NCBI taxonomy): Eukaryota > Metazoa > Arthropoda > Arachnida > Scorpiones > Buthidae > Olivierus > Olivierus martensii. Next base: position 34,347 of record AYEL01051077.1, on the reverse strand, counting down.
AATTTCAAAATCATATATAATACTTGTAATTTTCACCAGTAAATTTCTAAAGAACTAGGAATTTACTGGTGATAATTACAAGTATTATATATGATTTTGAAATTTCTAGAAGAAAGACATGTTTGATTCACTCTTACCTGACATGAATTAAAACAGTGAATTAGTATTTTAATTCATATCAGGGAAATTAAAATTTTAAAGATTCATCATTAAACACATTATATTAAAATATTTTTAACTATTAAAGAATAATGACTTATTTTCTTTAATAATGTTAAAAATTCATAATTCTCTTAGTTATTTAAAATTACATAATGACTTTTTCATTGTTTTAAAAGTTTATTTTAAAATATATTCTAAAAAATGCTCAAAAAGACAACTATTTTTTCAGACAAATTTTCATATCTGATGATAATCTTTTGATTTATACTACTAATTAGATACTATTTAATGGATTTACAATGAAATCATACTCACAAAAGTAATACAAATAGTCCTTGAATTATGATGGCCATCTGTATTACTTTATTATAATAAACTGGATCCATGATCAATATTTATTACAGATAGTCTTAAGTTTGTGACAAAGTTTGATTCCAAAAATTTTGAATCCTGTGTTTTAAATCAGAAATGGTCAGAAATTGGAAATACCCAAAATTTATGGATTTTTCACTAAAAAAATTGGTAGAGAAAAATACTACTAATGTTACTAAGACACTATGTATTATTACTAATGTTACTTATTAAGACACTATATATTATCTTAATAAAGAATATAAAAATACAAGAATTGGACACAAAAAAAGGATGTTTTCCATATATCAGATCATTGGATTTGGGAATCAAACCCAGATCAATTGTATTGACCAATAACAGAATTTATTGATGATATCAATATCACAGTCATAAATCAAGACTACAGTATATTATACTCTGCTTTATTGTAATAAATTTAATAAACACAAAAATGCAAGAACCAAATACAAAAAGATTACAAAAATGATCTGATATACAAAAAAATGATTTTTTTTGTATATCAGATTATTGATCAGGGACTCAAGCCCTTTGTCAACTGCACTGACCAATCACAGAATTTATTGATGTCATTGCTGTTGTAAGTACACATGGTTATAAGTTGAAGCAATTGTATTTGGTTGTTCAGAAAGTAATTTCGTTTTTTTCCATGAAAATGAATGACAATTTATTTATAGTATATAAATGTTTTAATTAATTATATATTAACCATTTTGATCCAACATATGTTGCCATCTTTCTGGTAGTAGCATGATTCCATGCTCACAGAATTTTTGATCTTTGCTTCCAAAAAACTATACCAAGTGATTTTTGACATTCACATTTAAACTAAGTGTTTTGACATCTAAAGAATTCAGTAAAGATCAGAATAAGTAATAATCAGAAGGTACCAGATATGGTGGGTATGGTAGTACATCCCATCCAAGCTGTAACAGCTTCTGACAAGTCATCAAACTTGTATGAAGTTTGGCATTGTCATGATGAAATACTATGCCTTTGTTGTTAATCAATTCTGGCCTCTTCTGTTTGATGGAATCACTCAATTTGTCCAATTGGTGACAGTACTACACTTCCAAATTTATTGTAATATTGTTTGGAAGAAGCTCAAAAAAAAAAAATTCCTTGAAATTCCATCAAACAAACAGCATCATTTTTTTGACGAATATGGGATCTCAAAGTGCTTTGAGCCAGTTCATTTCTTCTGCTCCAATGGGGTCTAGGAGTGCTTTGAGCCAGTTCATTTCTTCTGCTCCATGACCACTTGCATTCAACAAGCTGGTTCATTTCTTCTGCTCCATGATCGCTTGCATTCAACTTTGTTAATTTCTTCTACTCCATGATCACTTGCGTTCAACTTTATTGTAAACAATCTATTTTTCATCAACATTTATGATATGCTTCAGAAAGGGATCATTTTCTTCATGTTTGAGCAGCAAATCACAGATGTTGATGCAGTGGAGTAGATCTTTCTTTAAGAACATGTGGAACCCAAATATCAACATTTCAATTAGTCATGAACAGTTGAATTCAATAAGTTCAATCTTGTAGCAATCTCTCATGTTGTTATTCAGGAGTTTGCTTCAACCAATACCTTTATTTTGTCTTCATCAGCTTCAACTAACTTTCCTGCACATGGTGCATCTTTAATATCAAAATTATCAAAATGAAATTTTGCAAATCAGTTTTGACACTGGCATTCTATTAATACATCTTCTACCTACACTTCACATAACTTTTTTCTTGCTTGAACAGCATTCTTACCTTTTTGGTAATAAAAATGCAAAACATGCCGAAAAATTTTCATTTTATTTTCCATTTTTTATAGGACACCAAAAAAAAAACTACTGCACAGAATAAAAAAAAAATTTATAAATATACCTTGAAACGTCAGCTGTCAAAATTTACAATGACAATATGGCTTGGAATGAAATTAGTGAGTAAAAATACAACTAACACTACTGGTGGGAAAATACGAAATTACTTTCCGAATAATCCAATAATTTGAGGATTGCTTGTATATTTAAACAACTTGCTGGTAAATTTATATAATGCAAAACAATACAAATATTACTTATCATTGTTTTCATGGCAAACTAAACAAAGCAAAGATATTGTTTACATAGTCAGTTTTAAGGACGATACAGTGAGAATTGCCTAAAATGTTGAAAAATCACTTATCATAGAATTTGAACCTCATAAAGTCATAAAATATTAAAAATGAGTGTAAGGATGTATACAAAATATATAGGACCTTCTAATTTTCTTTAATAGAATTTTCAAATACCCAAGTTCTACTGCTTATATATTAACATCAATAATAAAACAAGTATGTTATGCAGGATTATTATTAACTAAAATTATTGTTTTCCTGCTTAACCTGTTCTCTGCCATTAGCATCTGTAGATGCCATGACCTAGATTACATTCTTGTGTCATTGGGATATATAAATGTCATAACAAAGTGCTAAAAAAATTACAAAAAAGGGGATTTAAAAAATTTTAATTCTGATTTTATTAATCCAGCTATTGTGAATTGATTTTGTTATATTTATTGGTTGAAAATATCTACTTTTGATAGTAGTTTCCAATATTTTTTAAATGCCAAAATATTTTTTTAATTACACTTTTACAAATATTATTTTGGGGTTTTGAATGAATTCTCTTAGTAGAATTTGGATTTTTTTTAATCTCATCTTGTCAATTTTGTAGTCTAATATATCGAAGTTATTCTGGTTTTGGAATGAGATAAATGTTATATTTGAAATTTTAAGTAAAAATTGAATTTTTCATACAATGAGCTATAAAATACTTAAAACTAAAAAAATATTACAGATAATAGGAAAATATTGGTTAATTCTGTTAAAATAATCAAAAATATATCTTAATCATTCAATTTTTCTTTCATTTCATTGAAATTTAGTTGAAAAATGTGAAAATCAAAATGTAAACATCCTGTGGCTATTTGGGTGAGGCATTTTTATTGCTCTGCTGCAGATACTTGTTTTCTGGGAAACCTCAGTCAAGCCAACTTTACCTTATGGTCTGTTGTGTTGGGTGGGTTTGTACAATAAACTCTGTGGTTCAATTAGAGCAACATAAAGAATATTATAACTGTTTATGTATGAAATGAGACCATTTTTATTTATGTTAGGATTTTTTGATATAAATTAAAAAATTTATACAAAATACTGTTAAAAATTATAGAAATGAAGTAAGAACAGGTTAATAAATATGAAATATTAATAAAAATAACAGTATTTCACAGAAATTATAATTATTTTAAATAATTATATCACAACTTCATTGAACAATAGCTACATAATACTTGGTTTTTATAAATTATTTCTGAAAATATGATCTAAATTTTTTTATTCATGGCTTGATTGTTCAAAGGATATATGGCTATCTACAAATATCAACAATTTTGTTGAATGGCTAAGATTTCATATAAAAAAATTATGTTTACTCCAATCTCATATATGAAATGTAAAGTTGTGAAACAAAATAAAATTCCAAAAAAATATTTGTATTTTTAGAAAGAGAGAGGGGGAACAATAAATGTTGAAAAGTTTCAAAAGGTTTAGATGAAAATTAAGTGAGATGTGATGATTTAAATTTTTTGTATATTAATTAGGCTTAATTTATATTAATGCGGCGCTACTCCTCAGTCGATATTATATTGGGAACCTTGCTGTAAAGCAAACTTCCAGGCTTTAGATATTGCCTATCGTTTATATTGCCCTTTGCCTATATATGCCCTTATATAGATATTGCTCTTTGCCTATTGTTAATCACTAACCCATTCTTACTACCTGCAAATATCTGCAACTCCTCCACGGCAAACAGTTCGACCACATTACTGAAAGGCTTCAGTATCCTACAGTGACGTAACCAGGATTTTTTTTTGGGTGGGCCACACCAATGTGAAAGAACATTATCCCATATGCGCTTTATTAAATCGAATTTACGTAATTGAATGCTTGATGATTGGTTAAGCAATTTAGCAATCGTGATCATCGAGAGAAAAGTCGCAAAAGCTCTCGATTTGGACAAAATAATCGATCGTTTTGCATCATTAATTAAAAATCACTGCATAATTTTGTATTGGTGATATCAAATAAATATTTATATTTATCAGTATTTTGAAACTTTATCATCATTAAGTAAAAATCACTGCATAATTTTGATATCAAATAAATACTTATATTTACTGGTAATTTGGAAACTTTATTTATTCTTTCCAGCTAATCGCATTAATTAAGTACTGCGTAAAATATACAAAGGACGCGTTTTTCGCGGGAATTTAAAAAACATTTCAAAGAATTCTACATTGATTTTAAATACCCAACAGGGTCTTACAAGTAAGGCTAAAGTCTAATCAAATAAAACTAATTTAAAGCTACATTTATGCGTAGAAAAATATAAACTAAACATGTAACAGTTTTTATAAATACAAAATTATATTTGCCACAAAATCCTCTTCAGTTGATATCACATTGGGAACCTTGCTATAAAGCAAACTTCCAGGCTTTAGATATATCCCTTTGCCTATCGTTAATCACTAACCTGTTCTTACTATCTGTAAATATCTGCAACTCCTCCGTGGCGAACAGTTCGACCACATTACTGCATCAGTATCCTACTTTTCTCCCACTCTATCTGCATGTTACACTCGTATGCTCTTTTAGTTAGTGCAGTGTTCAAGACAGTTTTCTCAATGTCCTTTTTATGCTCCTTTACCTATCTTTCAAATTTCTTGCCATCGCACCAATGTATACTTCCTCTCGGCCATTCTCAAGATTTTTTAACGGAATATCATACACTCCTGCTCTCTCTTCTCGCTTGTACATATCTTTAATGTTCCTGAGTGCACTGAATACAGTCTTTGCCCTTTGGAACGCTGATCTCTTTCCTTCTCCTTTTATTACTCTATTTACTGCCCTGAATTGCTTTAGCACATCCGGCACTATTGTAAAATCTTCTCCATGTCGATTCTCCTTTATTACCTCCATCTCTTTCGACCTCCCCTCTTTATTTTCATTCTGCATACTCAACCGTTTCTTAAGCAACTCTTTAAATAACTTAACAATCACACTCCTGTTATAACCATGCTTTTGCACTATAACTTTAATCTGATTCAATTCATCTTCCCTCCGCCTCTCATCAGAACAATGGGTAAGAGCTCTACTGACATACGATCTCAAAGCCGCTTTTTTATTACGCCACTTGTCGTTTGACCATTCTGGTATAATTACCGGGCAGTTCGTTGGCTTCCTATAGATTGAAGTTGTAAATGAGAGGTCATTTATTTCCAAGTACACATCTAATCTGGTATAATTACCGGGCAGTTCGTTGGCTTCCTATAGATTGAAGTTGTAAATGAGAGGTTATTTATTTCCAAGTACACATCTAAAAATGTATTACCTTTCTTTCTGCTCTAGTTTTAATTTTAAGCCGTAGCTCGGTAGTGTAAATAGCTCTTGTAGCATTTCTGTTTTATCTGCTTCTTTCTATACTATGAAAACATCATCAATATACCTCAGAAAGATGCGTGCTTCTCTTAATATATCATTCATGCAGGTTTTCTCTACCGATCTTAGCACCAATTCGCTAAAACTCCTGCCAGCGATTTTCATTTTTACAAAACTCAAGGCGTCTTGGATTATGTGGAGTTGAACTCTTGCAGTTTCCAATTTTACGTTTCGGGTTAAATATTCAGGGTGGGCCAGAACTTTCAATGCATGGGCCATGGCCCATCCGGGCCCACCCGTAGTTACGTCCCTGGTATCCTACTTTTCTCCCACTCTATCTGCATGTTACACTCATATGCTCTTTTAGTTAGTGCAGTGTTCAAGACAGTTTTCTCAATGTCATACGTTACACTCGTATGCTCTTTTAGCTAGTGCAGTGTTCAAGACAGCTTTCTCAATGTCCTTTTTATACTCCTTTATCCTATCTTTCAAATTTGTTGCTGTCGCACCAATGTATACTTCCTCTCGGCCATTCTCAAGATTTTTTAACGGAATTTCATACACTCCTGCTCTCTCTTCTCACTTGTACATATCTTTAACGTTCCTGGTGCACTGAATACAGTCTTTGCCCTTTGGAACACCGATCTCTTTCCTCCTTCTTTTATTACTCTATTTACTGCCCTGAATTGTTTTAGCACATCTGGCACTATTGTAAAATCTTCTCCATGTCGATTCTCCTTTACTTCTATCTCTTTCGACCTCCCTTCTTTATTTTCATTCTGCATACTCAATCATTCTCTTACTCATTGTTCTGATGAGAGGCGGAGGGAAGATGAATTGAATCAGATTAAAGTTATAGCGCAAAAGCATGGTTTATAACAGGAGTGTGATTGTTAAGTTATTTAAAGAGTTGCTTAAGAAACGGTTGAGTATGCAGAATGAAAATAAAGAGGGGAGGTCGAAAGAGATAGAGGTAAAGGAGAATCGACATGGAGAAGATTTTACAATAGTGCCAGATGTGCTAAAACAATTCAGGGCAGTAAATAGAGTAATAAAAGGAGGAGGAAAGAGATCAGTGTTCCAAAGGGCAACGACTGTATTAGTGCACTCAGGAACATTAAGATATTACAAGCGAGAAGAGAGAGCAGGAATGTATGAAATTCCGTTAAAAAATCTTGACAATGGCTGAGAGGAAGTATATATTGGTGTGACGGCAACAAATTTGAAAGATAGGATAAAGGAGCATAAAAAGGACATTGAGAAAGCTGTCTTGAACACTGCACTAGCTAAAAGAGCATACAAGTGTAACATGCAGATAGAGTGGCAGAAAGGTAGGATACTGAAGCCTTTTAGTAATGTGGTCGAACTGTTCGCCACGAAGGAGTTGCAAATATTTGCAGGAAGTATGAATGAGTTAGTGATTAACAATAGATAAAGGAATATATCTAAAGCCTGGAAGTTTGCTTTACAACAAGGTTCCCAATATAATATCGACTGAGGAGGATTTTGTGGCAAATATAATTTTGTATTTCTAAACTGTTATGTGATTTAGTTTATTTTTTCTACGCATAAATGTAATTTTAAATTAGTTTTATTTGATTAGACTTTAGCCTTATTTGTAAGACTCTGTTCGGTATTTAAAATCAATGTAGAATTCTTTGAAATATTTTTAAAATTTTTGTGTTTTAGTTCTTAATATTATTTTTGTAGTTCTAGAACTGTGGCATTTTTATTATGTTCCATTATGTGTTGTAAGAGCTGATGATGGCATAGAAGCCGAAAACGTTACTATGATTAAATGATTATGTTTAAAATATTGGTCTGCTTGTGTGTGCTTAGTATTTGTTTAATAGTTATTGGAATTATTATTCCTATTCTAAAGAAAGGAGATCCTAGAATGTGCAGCAACTACAGACCCATAACTTTACTTTGCCATGCTTACAAAACTTTATAAGAGTCATCCAAAACAGAATTAAAGACACATATGAATAATACCTGGGAGAGGAGCAGGCAGGCTTCCGAAGGCTACTCGACAACTGACCACATCTTCACCCTAAAACAACTAGCTGAATTACAACTTTATGAAAATAAAAATCTGTACTGCTGCTTTATTGACTTCCGACAAGCATTTGACTCGGTCAATAGGCGTCTCCTGATAAACTCAATTAGGCAAATTGGATTAGATAATGAAATCATACATTTACCTATATCAAAAAACCAAAGCTATTATCAAAAAGGGCACCATTATAAGTGACCCAATTGACATTAAAAAAAAAATTATGCAAAGTTGTCCCATTTCCCCACTTTTATTTGGCATTTTCATCGAGAATATGCTAAGGGAGGCACTGTTGGATGAGGAAGGGATACATTATGCTGAGGAAGGGATCCACATAAGTAGCATCAATATCAACCATCTCAAATACGCTGACGATGTCACCTTAATTGCTGACTCAAAATTCAAACTTGAAAACTTAATCAACAAGTTAAATCAGACTTCAATTAAATACAGAATGGCAATCAACAGAAATAAAATTAAAATTGTGAAAATTAGTCAACATAGGGAAAACATTATTATTGGTCTAAATAACAAAAACATTGAACAAGTGGATAGATTTAATTTTCTTAGATCCTTAATTACTGAAAATTTAAACACCTTAGAATCAATTAAGCACAGAATTGCAATAGGATCAACCGCTATGAATAAACTCAACAAAATATGGAATAACAACAGGATCTCCAAACTTAAAAAGGTCAAAATCTACAACACAATGATTGCCCCAACTGTAATGTACGGATCAGAGTCTTGGATTATTCAGAAAAGAGAAGAACAAAGATTATTGGCATTCGAGATGAGATGCTTGAGGAGGATTAATGGGACCAAATGGACAGAGAAAAAATCAAATTCCAGGTTAGACAAGAACTCCAAATCAACAGTTCATTAATTGACAAAATCACTAAAAAACAACTTCAGTGGTATGGTCATGTGGAACGCATGGAGCCAGGACATTTCCCCAACCTTGTCATGAATGCCATCCACAGAGAAAAGAGAAAGCAAGGATGTCCCAGAACCAAATGGCTTAAGACCATTCTGGGCAGGTCAGGTTTAAGCAACTACAGAGGTCTCACATTCACCGCAAGTGACAGAAGAGCCTGGAGACTTATGGTTCATGGAAGACTCAACCCAACAAAAACAGACGAAGATTAATGTAATGTAATAGATTGTATTGTCTAACTGCTTTTGATCAAATTCAGAATATATGTATATTTTAACTTAATTAAATTCATCTGAAAAGTTTGGCCCAATTAGGTTAAATGGTATATAAAAGAATGAGTTTCTTCTATAGAAATGCCTTTATAGATCAAATCATACAACCAATTTTGACCAAATCTGAAATATAATTATTATTATGCTATTTAAGATTTTCTAAAAATTTCATTTCAATATAGCCAAGATGAAGGGATTAGATAGCCCTTTCATCTTGAACTCTTCTATAGATTGCATTGTTCAACCAATTTCAATCAAATCTGATATATATATATATATTTATTTATCATTTTGCTAAATAGTTGAAAATTTCAATTCAAAAAGATAAAAAATAAAGATATTTAATGATATATTAACATATTGTTGTTAGAATGTCTTTCTCAGAGAAATAGTTTCATGGTTTCATTCAATAAATGATATCCAATCAAAAATATCTAATATGTAAAAAAGTAAGCCAAGTACAGTACTAAAAAATTAGAATAATTCAGATGAAAATACTCGATTGATGATTTAAGAAAATAAGCAATAACATCAACCAAAATAGTTGCATCTAAATTATGACAAATATTCTAATTTCTTAATATCTACTTGGCTTATATTTTTACATATTAGATGTTTTTGAATAAAAATATACACAAAATATTCATTTTCAATCAAAAATATGAATAATGTAAGCTTGGCTTTTTCAAAACTAAATGATGAAAGTAGTATAAACTTGTTATCTATCATGCAAAAATACTGTAGAGATATATTGAATTTGTGAAAAAAATCTGTTTCATAAGCTCTAAATTTGAAAAAGAAAATTTGCATCATGGCCAAGTTATAAACTTTTTAATAAAGTCATTCTTCTTAAGACAGGTTCAGTGTTTCTGTAAATCATATTCTGCAAACAGATATCAATATATTAATACATAAAATATTTTAAAAACACTTTAAAAGAAATTGAAAATGAATAAATAACTAATATACATCATTATCAACATCTAATTGCAACAAAATAATTACATTATTATTTTTATTTAATAAAATAATTATTATTAACACACAATAATAAGCTTATTTATCAAGCCAAAAAGATTTTTTTTTAAATGGATAAGCTTGTTATTTTGTGTCAATTTGATTTGCCAAATCAGAACTTTGTTTATTATAATTATTTATTAATTTTTAATGATATATGATATTCCAAATTTGTATACAATATTCATAATTCAAAAATATCACTGATATCAATCATTAATTTTCAGAATAAAGAGGAAAAACCAAGCACTAAGCAGAAATAAACCTTTATTTCTGCTTAATACTTGGTTTACTCTGATTCTTTTTTCCTTTTTACTCTGATTAGTTGCAGAATGTCTACGTCTTTAGTCATTAATTCTCATTATCATGTTCCATTTCAAATATGCAAAATATTATCTAAAATAGTTTGACTAACAATGGCAGATGAAACTAGCCATAAGTGGAATGAATGGTTAAGATGACCATTAATTCCAAATTTTTAGGGATGGTTCCTGAAACAAGATTATGTCCTGGACTAAATTTGTCCTGGATTTTTCTTCAAATTTTAGTTATTTTATTTAATTTCCTGGAATATAAATACATTACACTATGCAGAGGTATTTTCAATCCCTTTTGAATTGAGATCATTATTACATATACAGTAGAAATGAACAGGCAAGACACTTGTTCTGTAAAAAACATAGAGAAGTGGTAATAGCAGAAGAGATTTAAGGAGACAGGAACAAATAAGGGAGGAGTTTTGTCCCATCCCAAAAAAATGCGAAGAGAAAATGATTAGCTTACTGTAGATATTATACAAATAACCAATTAACTTTATAAGAACTCAACTTATATGAAAATAAATATTAGATTCAATTAAAAATACATAAAAATCAGTATAATAGTAATCATGTTTGTGCTTAATATGAAAACATGTCTTGGGAAAGAAAAAAAGATCTGTCTGCAGCATATAAGACAAAACAGGGATAAAGCAGATAAAATATGATTAAAATAAGCCATATGAATTTTGTATTAATATTCTGTAGAGCAAATTTTTTAAATTATATTTATTAATGATAATTTTTAAAATACATAAAATATAATATTAAATGACTTAATTCCAAAGGTGACCTGCTTAATTTTGGATCAAAATATATTTTTAGAAATAAAATCTAAATTATTATTTAAGTAAGAGTGAAGGTACTCTTCAGGACAAATAATAAATAAAAAATGCAATAAATGATGATATAAAATGAAAAAATTCATTAGTTTAAAATTTATATAAATAGACTTAATTCATGTTGTATATTTCAATAAATACTCTTTGTCTGCATATGATTTTTTCATGTTGGTACATTTAGAATATCAAATCATTTACTTGAATTATATATATCTTTCATGACTTTTTTATACAAAATAAACTATAATATTGTATATATTTCTTATCAAATATTTCTTTAAGAAATATCTATATACTAAATCTGAAAAAATCTTAAAGATGGTTATCATCAATGAATGGAATTAATGAATTTTACTTATATGGTCAGGGGCAATAGTATATATAATACATCAAACTCAAAATCTAATGATATAAAGCAATATAAAATTGCTTTTTTAATGAGTATTTCAGGATAAAAATAATAATGAACAAACTGAAACATCTGCTGTGAAGTTACTTTGAAGATAAAAATATACTTTACTTCCTCCCAATAATAGTTATTTACATGTTAGTATATTATGTATTTCAATTGTACTTGCTCCTTGAATAAAACTTTGAAAGTGCAGAATATAACTCTTTTTCTATTTTTGAAGATTAACAGTTTATAAATGATTAAATTAATGTACAGTATTCAATTGTTTCTCAATTAGATAACAAAAAGTTTCATAAGAATATGCATTTTAAATATAATGAATATAACAGAAATATAATTTATATTAACGTATGTTAATAAAACATTATAATTTATGTTTTATGGCAATAATAATTGTATTAAAACATAGAATTTTTATCCAAACACATTCAAAATTTTAAAAGAAATACTTTTTCTTAATAAATTTCAACATAAGGCAAAATACAATAGACTGAACTATATTATCTTAAGTGTTACTTGTGTATATGCAGTTATTTTAAATATATGGAACAACTTTGTTTACATCTGTATCAAAATGTTGAATAGTATTTCATCAATGATCAAGAATTTTATAAATCGTAAATTAAATTAAATAGCATACATATATGAGATTTATTTTCGAGCGGAATATATGATCATTACAGTTTTTTTTTATTTTAGATTAGTAGTAAATCATATACTGTATATATTTTTTGAATTCCAATAAATGAAAAAGGACTGCACTATATTGTTTACTTATAATTTTGTTTATTTGTAATAATTTCTAACATTTTAACAAAATAGTTATTTCTTGAATTATAACAACAGATTTTAGCTCTAAATAAACAAATAAATCACCTCCTTTAATTGTCTTCTAGTCAGTGACCTCTTTCCGATGTCATAAAACTTTCAAAAATTTAATTCTCCAATATTATTAAAATTATTTACGAATTATTAATTTTTTAATCAATATATTAATAAAATTAAACGCTAAAAATATTTTTCTATCATATTATTTTATTTAAAATTAAGCTCTCTTGTAAGAAAATTCTATTGTCTGTAGATGATTATTGATTACTGTTGTTACATAGTTACATCTACTGCTAATCGTTTTTACAAATTTAAAAATCGAATCCAACATTTGAATCGTATATAACGAAAGAATTTTTTCGAAGATATATTGCTAATTAAAAGGAAAAATGGAACAAGAAATTGGTGATTTGAACAGTACGAAAAGAGATGCAGTGAAATTTAGCAAAGAAACGAATCTAGTTTCTTCGTTCACTAATAATCATTCAGAAGTACAGAAAAGGATTCAACAACTTCGTAAGTTACAAATCGAATACATTCAAAAAGAAATGAATTATTATGATGAAATTCAGAAACTAGAAATGAAATATGCTCAACAATATGCACCTATCTTCAAGAAGCGACAGGAAATTGTCAATGGGCTTGTAGATTTTTCGGAAGAAAGTGGGGATATTTGTAACATTAAAACAGCAGCACAGATTTCAAATGAAAACAAAAACATACTTCCGAAATTTTTGCCTTACGGAGTCGAAAGTGTGAAAGGAGTGCCAAATTTTTGGTTAACTGTATTATTAAATTCAAGTTTAAGAAAAATGATCAATCATTGTGACGAGCCTGTTCTTAAATATTTGAAAGATATCACATTGAAATATGTCTCTGAAACTTCCAGGGATTATATTTTAGAGTTTCAGTTTGAATCAAACGAATATTTCAGTAACTCTAGTTTAATTAAAGAATATGAAATGAAATGTGTCCTTGATCCGAAAAATCCTTATTGCTTCGAAGGACCGGATTATGTTAGAAGCAAGGGATGCATCATTAATTGGAAAGAAGGTAAAAACGTTACTGTGGAAATAATAACAAAACAAAATAAAAATACAAATAATTTGTTGGAAACAAATATTGTTGATAAAGAATCATTTTTCAACTTTTTTAAAAGTCTTCCCGAATTATGCGAAAACCAATCCAACGATGAAAAACAAATATTATTGTATGACTTCGAAATCGGACAATATATTAAGGATAGAATAATACCAAAAGCTATCCTTTATTATACTAGAGAAATTATGGATGACTCCGGAGATTTGGAATCAGATAGTGAATCACTATTTTCAAGCAGCGATTCTGAAGAAGGATGCTAGAATTTTTCCTTTTTAATTAATTTATTTTTGTTTAATAATTTTATTTGAAAACATTCGACTAATTTAAAATTTTCAAAAAATTGTCCTATCTCATTATTAAAAAATATAAAATTTATTTCAAAATAATCATTTAATTAAATAAACTTTCAGATAAATTATTTTATATAATTAATCATAAAAAGTATTTTTTTAAAAATAAAGACCGTAAAAGAGCTATATTTTTTGTGATTGATTATAAACTGTATATTACACAGGATGAATTTATATATTGTATTTTAATTAACATCAATTTTTTTACCTGAAATTAGATACGGTGATCTTGGGATTTTTTTACATTGCTGTAAACTGTAAGAAATCGTGCATTTATCTTCCATTGCTTCTACATCCGCATTATTTGATTTAGTTAATTATGGGCCGATACGCACACGAGCTAAATATCGGCAACTATTTTAGAGTTCAGAGAAGAACGGAGCCTATCCTTCATCGTTTAAACCAAAAGATGAAGGATAGACTCCATTAAGAATTATCAAGCAATCTTCTGATTGGTTTTTTTTATAGTAATGTTTACCAGTGGCGGGACGTACTTCAGGTTGGCGGACTTATTCTTAAATTTTTAAAAATTTATAATCAATCTTTAATTCTGGTTTAGTGTCACAGATCCATAAGGTTTCGACGATAGTGCTAAATAATTACACATTTTAGAAAGGATTTTTGTAGGCCGCCAAACTTGTCAAGTCACGCGGACCTACTAAAAGTTACTATTTGTTTGAAACTATTATTTATCATTAGTCCGTACATTCCCCAAGTTGCAACATTAGTTCTGTGTAATTACGCATTTTTTAACAGCTTTTATTAAAACATCGCGCCACATGATATCGCGGGCATAGTCTAATGATAACCTTCTATTTTCGTGTTTTTTTCTCTCTCGCTCTATTCGTTTTTTTTTTTTTTTTTTTTTTTTTTTGTAAATGCTTTTTTTTTTTTTTTTTTTTTTTTTTTTTTTTTTTTTTTTTTTTTTTTGTCGAAAACAAAATATTAAACGTTATTAGTTTAACATTTAAATTTGCATACTGTTATGTAAAGTATTTAAGATTGTCATATTGTCATAATTATTTAAGAATAATGATTTTTACATTGTATCAACATATTCGTAAATTAAACAAAACAATAATTTATTTATCATTATTTTGTATTATTTTTTAATTCTCTTTAAGCATTATCATTATTTTATATTATTTTTTAATTCTCTTTAAGTGTATTGCTAATGTTTATCTATTTTTCTCTAAAATTGTCAAATCACTAATTTTCTTATCATTTGGAAGTACAGTATACACATGAAAAGTTTCAAATATTAACTGATATTGCGCAAAAACTTCTGTTGTGTTTCGAATCGACATACTTGTCAGAATCCGCTTTTTCAAATATGAATGTAAAAAAAAGAAAGAAACCAAATTACAAATGATCATTTGGATGATTATCTGCGATTGGCCACTTCTTCATATCAACCTGACGATTAAAATATTGCCAGCTCCAAACAATGCCAGATTTCACATTAACTTTATTGTTTTTTTAATCAACCATCATTTCCTGTAACTTATGAATCTGTAATCAATCTGTTATTTTTTCTAAGTTTGGTTTTCTAAAATAGAGAAATACATATATTTTATTTCAATATATTTGTTTTATTTGTTGAACTAAAATGATTAAAAGGGATAAATAAATGTTTAAACACACAAAAAGTTTTTAGAGCTGGGAGATTGGGTTCTCCGAAGTGAGTGAGTACATTAGTAATTAATGTACTCTCTCTGTTATTGTGAGTACATTAATAATTAATGTACAATATTTAATCTGTATAATATACAATATTATACAGATTATGTACAATTATTGTACATAATCAGAAAATCAGCTCACATAATAAAAAAGGTTGAACACCACTGGTATATAATATCCACAAATTTTTTACTATACTTATTTATTAAATTTATGGATTATTATGACATATGGTGTCTAGTTTTTATTTAAAATTAAAAAATTTTTTAATCCCGATAAAGTGAATTTACGTAAATAGACACTGCGCAAATGGAAAGATTACTGTACTTGGGTTTTATTTTTTTAATATCAATTTTATTTTCCTATTAGTTTCTTTGAAACAAATAAACAAGATAAATGGGATGTCAAAAAACTTTTATTGTGAATGGCTCATTTTCCTGAATTGCTTTATTAATAATTTGCTTTTAAGTCCACAATTTATAGCTCTGGTTAAAAAAAATTCATCCTGCATGACAAATAAAATTAATAATCTTGGCAATCAGATTCACAGTATGTTCTTTCACTACGCAACCAACAAGAAATTCTGGAAGTGAAGATTCAGCTAGTATGGTGTCAACAATTTGGAAATAAACATCAATATTTATGTTCTCAACATCCAGATGTTTACAACTTAATTTTCTATAAAAGCAAATAAACGATTGTAATTTCTGTAATGAATATTTTTTTAATATCAATTTTATTTTCCTATTAGTTTCTTTGAAACAAATAAACAAGATAAATGGGATGTCAAAAAACTTTTATTGTGAATGGCTCATTTTCCTGAATTGCTTTATTAATAATTTGCTTTTAAGTCCACAATTTATAGCTCTGGTTAAAAAAATTCATCCTGCATGACAAATAAAATTAATAATCTTGGCAATCAGATTCACAGTATGTTCTTTCACTACGCAACCAACAAGAAATTCTGGAAGTGAAGATTCAGCTAGTATGGTGTCAACAATTTGGAAATAAACATCAATATTTATGTTCTCAACATCCAGATGTTTACAACTTAATTTTCTATAAAAGCAAATAAACGATTGTAATTTCTGTAATGAAGGCCGCATTTACTATAAGGAGCATTAGGCGCAAGCTCTCTCTCTCTCTCTATGGGGCCACATTTTAAAACCTAGAAATTTATTGATAAAATTAAGCAATTTTTAATAATAATAAAAGAAGAAAATTCAATTAAATGTAGGTACAAATTTATAAACGATGGGGTTAAGGTCTAGTTTTTCCGAATGTAGAAACAATTTTTAAAATATTTTTGACGATATCTATTTCAAATGCAAGTATTGCAAATTTTTAATGTTGAAACAAATAAAAAAATATTTAAGAAGCAACTTGCATCAAAATAAAACAAAGACCTGTCATTATCATGCATTGAATCAGATGTAATGGACTGGATTAATTATGACGACATTTTAGATATCAGATGAAGATCTGATGATGATCTGAATCAGATGTAATGGACTGGATTAATTATGACGACATTTTAGATATACAGTATTTGCTAAAACCAAAGTCAGAATAAAAAACTTTTAGTTATTTTTTTAATTTAAATTTGAACTGATTTTTGTTAATACTTTTTTAATGCAAATATATGTATATCAATGTTATGTTATTGTCGCTATGTTAATGATCAATGTTGTATTATATTTATAATGAGTTATTATGGAAATGCCGACTTTTATTTTCAATAAATTTAAAAAATATAAATACATATGAATTTGATTAACTGAAATAAACCTGTTCTTTTGAGGCCTCATAATGATGCTGCGGCTAGAGCTCCAAAACTATAAATGTGGCTCTGTCTATGATGGATGTAATAATAGGGTGACCAGATATTGACATAGTCAAAGTAGGACATTTGAAGTTTTATAACGCATCCCAGTAGGACATTTGACAACCCAGCTTAAAACAATAAAAATCAGTAATAAAAGAACCACAAAACATTAAAAATTGACAAGTAAATAATTTTAAATTGATATACTACTCTTGTTGTTTTAAATACTACTCTTTATTGCAATTGTACCCATTATTTAATATAAAAATATGAAAAAAAAGTTTATTGTTATTATTAATGACTACCTATATTAAATTATTTGAATTGGTGTAATTTGATCAACGGTATTTATAACACATCTCTTTCAGTGTATCAGTGTTCAGTCTACCAATTATTTTTGTTTACTTAGGAAATAAAAGAATCTGGCATCTGAACAATTTTAAAAGAAATCATTTCTCTGTTCTTTTCTCTAGATTATTTAGAAGTCAAAGTTTTAATTTGTTCATATTCTTGTGCTGAGAATAATAAATTATAAATAGCAGTTGTTAATTTTGTTCTTTATGTTTGTAGTTCATTGGCATAATTTAGTATAACAATAAAAAATTTTAAGAAAAGTTGTGGAAAATTTCAAGGAATTAATTACAGTACATTCAATATACTCGATTGACAAAAATTCAATATCGTACTTAATTGCAGTCGATTTATTTATTGTAATCAATCTTAATAAACGTTTATGAGGATATTTATATTAACTAGGACTACATTGTCTCAAAAATTTAATGAATACAGTATATTGTTCATTTTTAGCCTAGAAACGAGAAGGCTGAGCTAACAATCAAACGGCTGAAGCAGACAACAAATTTTTTTATTGTTGTCTGCTTCAGCCGTTGGCAACCACTTAAGGGCGCTGTATACGCGTGGTTACGCTGAAAACATCGAGTTTCCCTTCCACTTATTCTAGGTTTTCTTGAGTGCGACCAACAATATACAGTAAGCTCAGCTCGTAGCATGGTAGCATGACCACGGACGCGTTCAGTTTCCTATTCAACACAGAAGCACGCCGGTCGCGTGATCATAATCGCCAATAGCAAAGTAATTATCTGTGAAAGTAGGACATTTCTGTTAGGCGGTAGGACGAAAAGTTTAATTGTAGGACATGTCCTCCCAAATTAGGACGGGTGGTCACCCTATGTAATAAGCATCCCTTTGATTTCAAGTTAGTAAGGAAAGCAATAGACGAGTCATATTCTCCTCTGTTACCATCGTCACTTTACAGTTATTGTAGTGATAGGACAAAAGTCTCAAATTCCGAGTCAAATTTTTTGTGTATATAGTTTTGTTACAGGTGTAAAAGCGGCAATGTGGCATTTTTTTCATTTTAAAATGTTTCACAACCATGTTGTCTATAGACAGACGCTGATGTTCGCGTACTGATGATGCGAACCTTTCGCTCTCTGTAGGACGACCTTGGCGACAGTACGAAATTTAGCTAGAGAACAAAAAGCGTGCACAATATGATACTCTTTTAATTATAAATGTCATAATTTATAAATTTATTTATGCAAAACAACCAAAATAAAACCAAAAAATTTTTTTTCATTTTCATTTAAAATCCGTGTAAAAGCGAAACCGTGTAAATCGAGGGCTAGGTGTATATGATTTCGGTTAAGATTCATCGATTTAATACAATACAATAAAACATTTTTAAACTGGTAATATAGATTTAATGTAGAAAATATCTACCAGATGGCAGAATTTCATTTTCAGATTGAATCATTTTTTAAATAAAAAGTTTTTCAAATGTTTAGAGTATTTTTCTGAAATATTATTGCATTTATTCAGATTAAACGGATTTTATTAAAATATTTCAAGATTTAATAAAATTTAGCCAAAATAGAGAAAACTTATATAAAACAATAAAAGCATTCAAACATAAATAGGCGAGCTGCAAGCGTGAGTTGAGTTTAGTTTTACTGCAAGACTTGGACAGTAAAAGTTAATACTGAGCGATAAACTGTGAAAGCGAAAGTGGGACTGAGAAGAACTGTGAGTTATACTGAATTAAAGACAGATTATTTGTTGTATGAGATAATTATCGGATTTTGTATTCCATATTTAGTTATAGTGAAACAAGATTATTTTGTTTTGTGTGAATAAATTGTACTATACAGATTATTTTGTTTTGTGTGTAAATAAATTGAACTATACGAAATATAGTTGTATTCACTCTTTATTAATCTCTACGAGCTCGTAAACCCATAAAACGTAACAATATGATACTCTTTTAATTATAAATGTCGTAATTTATAAATTTGTTTATGCAAAACAATCAAAATAAAACCAAAAAATTTTTTCATTTTCATTTAAAATCCGTGTAAAAGCGAAACCGTGTAAATTGAGTGCCGTGCAAATCGAGGGCTAGGTGTATATGATTTCGGTTAAGATTCATCGAATTAATACAATACAATAAAACATTTTTAAACTGGTAATATAGATTTAATGTAGAAAATCTCTACCAGATGGCAGAATTTCATTTTCAGATTTAATCATTTTTTAAATAAAAAATTTTTCAAAAGTTTAAAGTATTTTTCTGAAATATTATTGCATTTATTTAGTTTAAACGGATTTTATTAAATTATTTCAAGATTTAGTAAAAGTTAGTCAAAAATAGAGAAAACTTATACTACGGATTTTATTAAAATATTTCAAGATTTAATAAAATTTAGCCAAAATAGAGAAAACTTATATCTAACACCATCGAACATTTAGCAAAACGCTGTTATAAATTAACGGCAAGGAAACTGACTTTTATGATTGTATAACTATGTAAAATGTTGGTGTATCTTTTGAGACTATTACTCATAATTGTTATAAAACGAAGCGAATTTTCGATATGCATCAGCTCTCTCCTCGAATAGAACAAATAACAAAATATTTAGGAACTACTGAAGTCGAAATTTCCTGGAAATGTTTAATTAATATTCAAATAATAGTTATAAACTGAAGTAGAAGATTAAATGCAAGTTGTGCTATTTGCGGAATGGAAGAGGTTGAAGATCACATTTTCATGGAATGTCCATACACTATATATCGATGATCTAGTATAGGCAAAGTGTTTTCTGATTCTGTATTCGAAAACGCTGATAGCAACCGAGTTCGCATAACAACGCAGTATATGTAGTTGAATTTTATAATTCTGATAATGTAGACGAGTTATTAGATTAACAAAATGGTATGAGTAGATTTACATTATACGTTTTATATAAATATAAATCCTCCCATAGAGTTATGAAAATTTTTAATTAGAACATATAATACAAGAAAATTACTGAATATATTTTATATTTTCAATAAAAATGTATAATTAAGAATGAAAAATATAATTTTAGTTGGGTGCATTAGGCTGGCGAAGAGAACTGACACTTCAGTTTTTTAATAAAAAATAAAGGAACCGAAATTATTTTTCTCTTGGCCCTAATTAATTTATTTATTGCCGTGAGAAATTTTATAAATAAATTAATATTTCACCAAACGTGAAAATTTACATATTGGAAAAATAGATATTTAATCTCAATAACTGAAAAAAATGCAGTCATTGGCAATGTTTTACCCATCCATTTGTTCCGTTGAAATTAAAATTTCACCAAACGTGAAAATTTACATATTGGAAAAATAGATATTTAATCTCAATACTGTAAAAATGCAGCCATTGGCAATGTTTTACCTATCCATTTGTTCCGTTGAAATTTTTTTTTCAGATAATTTTGAAATTAATACAATTTTTTATTATATTTTCGGGTTATTTCAAAATATTTTTCTAAATATTTACAATATATTTAAATTTTACAAGTAGCTGTAGAGAAATTACAAATACGTCCTGCAAGTTTAGTCGGAAAAGTTGTTTTTCTATAATGACCACATCTTCATAAAATATTGTAAATATTTACAATATATTTAAATTTTACAAGTAGCTGTAGAGAAATTACAAATACGTCCGGCAAGTTTAGTCAAAAAAGTTGTTTTTCTATAATGACCACATCTTTATAAAATATTCAAACGCTGCATATCGGGTCTTGGCGAGACAAACAATTTAAAACTAAAGTGAGTAAAGATGATATAATTTTTCACCGTAAGTTTAAAACCAAAATATCTAACTTATGCAATTGTTATAATAAAAAGTCTTGTTTCTATGTAGGCTTGCCATACGTGCGGGATAGACTAGGGCTATCGTGGATTTCAATATTCATCCGGCATTTTGTCATAGGCTTTAAAATGTCCTGGGTTTCAAGTTTTTATCATTCAAGTATCTGTCAAAATTTTCTGTTTATCTTCGTCGACTCTTTTAGTGAGTTAAAGAGCACTGGCGCAGAACCCCACAGCAACAAATGTTGCATATGCGCCATAAGATAAATGAGGTTGAGGGACAAAAGAAACAGCTGACTTGACTAGCAATGTTCCCTGAAACTTGGACCCAGTCACAAATGAAAGTGACGATTTTAGTTTTGAAGTTATTTTTTTAATGTTATTTTAGATTCATTCAAAAGTTATAATCCAGTTCAGGTCACACCATTACGTTCATCTAAAAACTGCCCTATATTACTAGAATTGTAAAATATAAAATGTAGGTTTAATATCATTTGATAATTTTCATTTTTACAAACACTACTACTGTTAACAACATGGCAAACGTTTTGAATCTATAACGATTATTTTTCGTAGGACTGCAGGGAAGAAAGTCACATCTTACATACTTATCTAACAAATTAAAACAAGCTGTTCGGATTAACTAACTTGCATTTTTCTCGTTATCAATAATTTTAGCATTAATTAAATTAATTAAAATTATTTTCGGGTCATTCTGAAACTTGGACCCAGTCACAAATGAAAGTGACGATTTTAGTTTTGAAGTTATTTTTTAATGTTATTTTAGATTCATTCAAAAGTTATAATCCAGTTCATGTCACACCATTACGTTCATCTAATAACTGCTCTATACAGTATTACTGGAAATGCAAAATATAAAATGTAGGTTTAATAACATTTGATAATTTTCATTTTTACAAACACTACCTCTATTAACAATATGGCAAACGTTTTGAATCCATAACGATTATTTTTCGTACATACTTCACATCTTACATACTTATCTAACAAATTAAAACAAGCTGTTCGGATTAACTAACTTGCATTTTTCTCTTTATAAATAATTTTAGCATTAATTAAATTAGTTAAAATTATTTTCTGGTCATAATATTTGACGCTTACTTTTCCATAGAAGTAGGGTTGCTATAATTTTCTGGATATAATTCAGGCACTTGTATAGGATACTTTTTCTTTCTACTTAATACATGAAGGAATTAAGAAGAGAGAAAAGTCTCCCATATAAGCTACTGGATTATGTTTTTAGAATAACGTAATGGTGTGACCGAATTTTCTGGATATAATTCAGGCACTTGTATAGGATACTTTTTCTTTCTACTTAATACAGGAAGGAATTAAGAAGAGAGAAAAGTCTCCCATATAAGCTCCTGGATTATGTTTTTAGAATAACGTAATGGTGTGACAGGAATTGGTTTATAACTTTTGAATGAATCCAATATAAAAAACAGTTTTCAAAATTTTTTAACTATGTACTATGATACAACAAAATTACATAATATAACTTATATTTTCTCTAATATTGTGTACTTATAAATGAAAAGTATAATTCTTCGTAGTGAGTATTTTCCTCATATCTAGTGAACAGAATTAACACTTAAGATTTTTTTAATTAAAGATGAAGCAATTGGTTGAGAACTCGTGCAATTACTAACGAATATTCTAAGCTCTATGGTTTGATTAAAATAACGGAAAAATGTTTTTTTTTTCTTTTTTAATTTAAAATGTATGTCTTTATCAAAGGCTTTGGGATATTTAAAACCTATATTGTTTACCAGCTTCATTAGGTCTGGCCCATCGACAAATCTTTATTTCTTTGTCATATATATTTGCAGTTCTTATCAGATTTTACGGTCGTATCCGCGCAAAAACATTGTAGAACTAAGAAATGACGTCATTAACTTAGACGGGATTCTTGTTTATTAAAGAGTTGATATCACAGAACAAAAGAAACTGATCAAATAGGTCCAAATAACAATTTTTCTTATAAATACACGTCACTTCCTCTTCGCCGTTAATGTATAAAAACATCTTGCTAACTGTTCGATGGTATGAACAAGGTTATTATTTTTGTTTTATTAATTTTTAGTATTTCATGAAAAATTCTAAACAATTCGGATTTAGATGACTAAATGCAATAAAATTCCAGGAATAAGTTCACAATTTACGAAAAATCTTTGGTTAAAAAAATCAGATGCTAATTTTCTGGTTTTATCAAATTTTCTTTCTTCTGATATGAATTTTTTGCATTTTTTCTAATGAATTAAAATGTTTTAATTAAATCGGAGAATGTTAACAGTAATAATATTATATTTTCTTAATTGTAAACAATACCAAAATCAGGATTCTAACTAAATTTTAGGAAATATTTAATTATCATTTATATACGGTATATTTATTGAATAAATTTATTATTTAATGATGATTGAAACTGATTTCATATTCTACAGTTTTTTTAAGATTATACGCTAAAATTTTCACAAAAATACTTTATCAATGAAATATTTAAGTAAAATTTCCTACGAAAACATATGCAATCATAAAAATGCATTTTCTATTCAAAAAACCTCCAAAATCTTCCATTTGTATAATACTTTTTTGTTTTTTTGTTATTTTTCTTCATATAATACATGGACAACAATAAATGAGCTGACCTATTGATAATCAAAATATCTTTAGTTTTTCAGAATTTTTAAGGCATTCAGAAGTCAAAAGTAAAAGAATGCTAGAAATGAAAAAAGAATAATAATGAATTTCCCAATGGATGAAGATTGAAAACTGCGTAATTCAACCTTAATTCTTCTCATAAACAGAGTAACGACAGACACTCAAATAAAAGTCCAAGAGGACTTCCCTCCTATAATAACGAAAAATTCCAAAGAAAATGTGGTATAATTGTGAAATTCACTCCATTTTTAGTTTTTCAGAATTTTTAAGGCATTCAGAAGTCAAAAGTAAAAGAATGCTAGAAATGAAAAAAGAATAATAATGAATTTCCCAATGGATGATTTTAGTTTTTCAGAATTTTTAAGGCATTCAGAAGTCAAAAGTAAAAGAATGCTAGAAATCAAAAAGAATAATAATGAATTTACCAATCGATGCAGATTGAAAACTGCGTAATTCAACCTTAATTCTTCTCATAAACAGAGTAACGACAGACACTCAAATAAAAGTCCAAGAGGACTTCCCTCCTATAATAACGAAAAATTCCAAAGAAAATGTGGTATAATTGTGAAATTTTATGTGAAATTCACTCCAAATATAGCACCTTAATTTCATTTAGTGTATTTCGATTTAAACTACTTTACAAGATTTTACTTATTAATCCTACCACAAAAAATTCGCTATACATACACGATTAACAAGTTTCTTCTACATTTCATATTCAACTAGGTTTATTTATCTAAAACACTAAACTTATTTGGATTGTGAAAATTATAAAACAATCTTAATTATATCGTTCGATGGTAACTTATAGGGAATCGTTAACAAAAGTTTTCTGGTGTAGATTAGAAAAAGTTACTTTGTTTTAAGGAAAATCTGAAATATTTATAAAAGATATAAAATATTTTAATCAGAAACCAAAATACAATAGAAATTAAGAAAAATATTTTACTAGTCGAAAGATTTAAAGTAAAAAAAAGAAGTCTTATGTTATTAAATAGAGATTTCTTCCATCCAGTGAGAAGATTTGAAATTAATTTTATATATTCCGTTGATTATTATCATAGCTTAATTAAACCAAAATGTCATACTATTAATTAATTCATTATTTTTCTTATATTGACTTTGTTTTATACAATAAATAAATTTATTCTATTCTAAGAATTACATTGTCGATCAATGAGTATGCATAAAAATCTTTCAGTTTCATATTAGATTGACATAACGTGTGCCAAGGATAAAGACATATTTCATTAATGATAACTTCCTAATTACAATTTTTCCAATCGGTGTAAGAAGACCCTAAAAAGTAATATACATAAAACAAAAAGGAAAGAAAAAAATATACAGCCTATATAACATTTATTTAATTAATAATTATATCTTCCTTACCACTGTTTCGTTAAAACGAAAATCTTTTTCTTTAGCAATATCAACTTTCAGAACTTTTTTATGCATTTAAACTTTCTATAATTCTGTTCTCTTTACATAAATCCAAAAGCAGGAGCAGCTAAAAACACGTCTGCACTCAACCACAGACAAGCAGAGACGATCACATCAGTTTTCATTATAAATATAAAATTCAAAGTGTTTAAATATTAAATTATACAATTACTATAACGAAAAGTATTTTATGGAAAGTCAAATACTATTTCATAGGTAAATAAAAATAATAATTAATATTAATGACAAAAATAATTCATTGAATAATACTGTAAATATTCATCAATTCCACTTTTAAACTGATATTATAGATTTAATGTAAAAAATCTCTACCAGATGGCAGAAAAGTTAATCACAAAAAAATTAAAATTATTATTTTTAATCAAAAATTTTTCAATAGTTTAGAATGTTTTTCTGAAATATTGTTGCATTTACTGGGAGTAAATGGAATTTTTTATAAATTTTCAAGATTTACTAAAATTCAGTGAAAAAAACACAATAGTCTTAATTTACACCGTCGAATATTGATCAAGTGGTTTTTATATATTAACGGCCAAGAAAATATGTCAGGTATTTAGAAAATTACGTAATATAATCCGATTGCATTAGTTGTGGTGACTTTTTACTCATATAATGATATAGGTTGTTAAACGTAATTACCGTCTGTTTCCGCTTATGTACCTAGTAAGTGTTTCCTGTACCAAAATGACTCATCATTCTCAATGTTATTTAAACTGATATTGACATTCAAGATTGCTATTGTATATAACTTTCAATGAAATCATTATTAAAAGGGTTTTTACGTTCAAAGGTACGATATCTTTTATAATCGATAACGAAATCGAAAACGCCTCCAAAAGAAATCAGATTTATTTGTACAGAAATTAATCATTTATAGAAAATTTTCGTTTTAACTTCCATTGCTAATGTATTTGTAATGGAATATTCTGTTAGAAACCATTACAATAAAAAGAAATGCAATTTCTACAGTATAGAAAATACGTTTAGGCATGTAAAAGTAAAATTATTTATATTTAGAATATTCTTTTAATTGTATCATCTGAATAACCTAAACACTATATAATTTACATTTATAATTCAAATAGAAAGCATTAGTGAAACACGACCCACAGTAAACGTTAAAAAATTGTTAATCCTCAATACTAACATATTTTTGTATATTATTAAACTCTCTCGAGTAAATCTGATAGACTCTATCAGATAACAAAAATACATAATGAAAAAAACCATAAATTCTGACAATATACAACTCTTTCACGAACTGGATAGTGTAAGTAAATATTATTCATAACTTCTCGATAATTTAAAAATATTCGAATTTCTCAAAAGCTATGAATTATTTTATTAAATACAACAAAATTTTAAATGTAAATGTACTTTCTGTTATAAGCATATGCTGCCATCTGTTAAATCGAACTGTCACTGTTATTTTTTAAATTAATTATTTTTCGTTTTTACATAATTTATTAACCATTATGTATTTATTATATTACGATGAATAGTTGCAGGATTAATAAATTTATATTCTTCTTACTTTGAAATATATATATTAAAATTGCATATTTTATTTTTTTATGAAAAATTAAAAAATGCCATTCTATCATAATGATTTAAGTACCGCATTGACAAATTTTAATTCTGAATTTTTATGTTGATTGTTTTTAGAAATATTTTTAAAACATAATAAACCTCCAACCAAGAAATTCGATATTAAAAATTTTCTAAAATATGAAATCAATTTTAATTATATTTTTTAATAAAGTGAAGTATTAAATAACTGTAAATGTTACATCAAATATTTTTTAGCGTTTAAAGTTGCAATCCGTTTTTCTGTATTGAATATAAGTTTTTGCAATAGTGAAAATATTATATATTATCATGATTAATATTCATCGATTTAAATTTCAATAAAATATAATAAAACATTTTTAAATTGATGATATAGATTTAATGTAAAAGTTCTCTATCAGTTGACAGAATATCATTTTGAGAATCACAGAATTTCTTTCTCAGAGTGAATCGTCTTTTAAAATAAAAACTTTATCAAAGATTTAAGAAACATTTCTGAAATGTTATTGCATTTATTCCAAGTAAACGAAATTTCTCTGAAGTTTTTAGAATTTACTAAAAATTAGTGAAACAAAACAACAGTTTTTAATTACACCATCATCCAATATTTAACAAGACGTTTATATAAATTAAAAGGAATGTTAGACTTCATATATTTGTAGAAACATTATTTGAGTTGGTTTGTCCTACTGTGTTGAAGTAATTTATAATTCTAACGAACAAAACTGAGTGGAACATTGAGCAGTCTCTTTCATCAAATTCTTCTCCTGGGAGTTCTTCTCCTGGGTGCTTTCCCCCTGATCGCGATCCAAGGGTACGAAAAATGATTCCAGGCAGTGTGTCCGCCAGTCGGTCAGCTGTCCATATGTGATCCAATCACAGGCCCTAGTGACGCAATCCTAGGCCCTAGGCAGCAGCAGCAGTTCCAGTTCTGTATAGGGACGCTCGAATGAGCCCCAGTGACGGACGCGACAACCATCGAATGATACGAAGTGACCCTTTTACGACAGGTGGGGTCAAACAGTGGGAATATACTAACCCGTTACCCGCAGGAATTAAGGGGTCCATCCTCAACCCTGGAATTTGTAGCGTCGTTGATCACCGATCCTAGCTGTTAATGATGGAATTAATCATTTATTCTTGTTTTTGTACTCTCTTCTATTTTATCGAAAATTTTTAAATTTCACCAATTCGATTTACTAACTCAAAATACTTTCTTGAAAATTATATCTAGCTGCTTATTCGATCGTATTGTCCTGAAAAATTCCGTTCTGCGCTTCTGATTCACCGAATTATATTTAATACAGCACTATGTCGGATACATATTATTTGAATATATATATATATGAGTTCATTTCTCAAATATTCAATCACGTAAGTGGAACATATATTTTCGGATCATTTCAGAATAATTTCCTAAATATTTACAATATTTTTAAATTTTCAAGTAGTTGCAGGAAAATTACAAATGCCCGCTGAAATTTATCAAAAATCTTGTTTTGCTATAGAAGTTTGCTGCTGTTTAGTGAACAGAAATTATTCATTAATTAGTGTGTTTTAAGAAATGATTTTGAAATGGAAGAAACCTCCAATGAAGAAATTTGATGTTAAAAATCTCTAGAATATCAGATAAAATTTAATCATCATCTAATCATAGTTATTGTATAAAAGTACAGTTATAGCAGTGGGATAAATTATGGTTTTTTTCCTACTGCTACAATCAGAGCCGGACCAAGGGTAGTCGTCACCCAGCTGCAAAGTTGTTTTATAGCGCCCCTCCAATTTTTTTTTTAAAGATAATAGCAACTAATTTTCTGGTAACAAAAATAACCAAAATATATATATTGATATTAATAATTTAATTTAATATATCTCTAAAGAGTGCCTAGTATAAAATATGATGTAATTAATTACATAAAACCTACATCAGTACTAAGTAGTATACTTAAAACAAACCGGATTTACTCGTATTATAAATTTTTAACAAAATTAAATTTATAAGCAAACATCAATATTAAAATTTTACTTCCCCCTGTGGGTATTGGGGGTTAGAATATACCCACCGTCTGACCCCGCGTGTCGTAAAAGGCGACTAAAGGGGTCAACTCGTACCATTCGGTGGTTGTCGCGTCCGTCACTGGGGTCTCATTCGCGGGTCCCTATACGGAACCGGGACTGCTAGCGGTGCCCAAATCCGTCCCTAGGGTCTGCGATGGGACCCCATACGGATACCGGACCGCCCGGCGGGCTCGGCTTGCGCTCCCCCCAGCATGGGCCTGGCTTGCTGAGTAATTTAAATAGGTGTGGCCCCGTGCCAAACAGAATTCTGAGTTTGGTATTGTTTTTATGTAATATACTGTATTATTTTTGTACAGGTTAAAAAAAAAAAAAAAATTTTTACTTTTCTGGCTTTTATATTTTGTTGAAAAATTTTTCATCATAAACAGCATACATTTTATTTTTAAAAATAATCTTGTAAGGCGCTCCCATATGATAGTGCCCTGATGCTGTGCATCACTTGAATCGTATCTTGGGCCGGCTCCGGCTACAAACGCTGAATAACACAGTGTAGAATTTATAATTGTGAAAATATTTTATTTTTGTTAATACTTACCGATTTAATTAAAAGAAAACATTATTAATTGATTAGAATAAATGCGAATATCTTAACAGAAAGAAGGAAAATTGATAAAAAATGATTATTAGATTTTTTTTATCAAAGATTTTTCGAATATTGTTAATATATTTATGAAATGTTATTGCATATGAACTGCTTAACTGCAATTTCGTAGAATTTGCCAAGGTATTCTATAAATTAATAAAACGGAGACCACGATTTTCAGATACACCATCGAACCTTTAACCAATTGCTATTTTGCATTAACTGCAAAGAACAACTACTCCGTAACTTTATGAAAAATTAATTTTTTAATTTTTTCGAAGTTGGTAGGCTTAATAAACCTAAACAAAAATAACAATGTTAAAATTAAATAATTTGAGACTTAACTCAAATTGCTTAATCTTATGTAACCAATTGTAATTGAGTTTAATAAAAGATATGATGTGATAAGATTGCTTATCACACTAAATATAGAAAAATTAGAAATTTCTGTTAAAAATGCAATTTCTCTTTACTTTTGACAGTTTGACAAATTTTCGAAAAAATATAGAGGTCAGTTATTTAAATCGTGAATTAATAAAATAAATTGAATTTATAACTGTTTATATTTAAATATACATACACTTTTAATTTTAAAGTAATTAAAATTGATTTTTCCCATTTAATATTGCAATCAATAAAATGTTTATTATTGTAAAAAAAAAAAAAAAAATCTGTCTCAACTAATCTGTGGCGTGCACAAACCACGGATTAAGGACCCTGGTATTAACAATATTTTTTTTTTGTAAATTTATTGTTCGAAAATTAGTGCGCGTATTCTACGCCGCAGGATTTTATAAACCGACAAATATAGTATATTTTATGCTAAAAATCAATTTATGATTTTATTAAGTTTTTTATTAGAAAAAAATACCTGAGAAAATTTGAGCCTTTATTACGAATCGAATACTGTATAAGATACAATTTTTATTTTCAACTTTATAATCTAAAATAAAAATAATTTTTGTCGTATACTGTATATTAAATACAATACTATATATACATCGTTGATATGTATATATCTTTGTTAATCTCAAGGATGTTGATTAATCTCTGTATAGAAGATCCACAGGTGAAGATCAACGTTTTAGACTTAGAAGTGCCATATTTATTCTTGCCTAAATAAATGGCGTCAAAAACTTTAGAGCTAACTTGCATTTAGTCCTTACCAATTTCAAAAGATAAAAAATTCCTTATAATTTTTATATTAAAATGAGGTAAGATATTAATACTAGTAAGAAAAATTCATTAGTTGGAGTTTTTTAATCTCTTATGAAATTATGAATTCCTCTGGCAACACTTCTGCAATACAGTGTGACAATTTTTATATCTTCTGAAGTCGTTTGTTATCGTTTTGAAAAGCCAAAGTTTAAGATGTCTATCGGCGTGCCTATGAAAGTTCTTCATGAAGCAGAAGGACATATTGTTACTTGCGAAACGAATACCGGTGAGGTTTATAGAGGAAAACTAGTAGAAGCCGAAGACAACATGAATTGTCAGATGTCTAATATTACCTGCACTTATAGAGATGGGCGAGTTGCTCAGCTTGAAAATATTTATATCCGTGGAAGCAAAATAAGATTTCTCATTCTTCCTGATATGTTAAAAAACGCGCCGATGTTCAAAAAGATAGGGCCAAAAGGTACATCATCTACTGCTGGAAGAGGGAAATCGGCCATTTTAAGAGCACAGGGTTTGTATTGGATTATTTCTACATTATTTGTTTATCGAAAAAAGAAAAGTTTAGGTATGATTCTAGTTGAGCCATAGCACGGCACGCGGATATATGATAATCGACCGTCGACTCATTATATTCTTACTTTTTGATTATATCATAGATTCAATAAAAACATCTTGATAGCCCAGATAGTTTTAGGGTGAATCTTTAATACAAAGGAATTGTCGATTCGTATTTTATACATCAGTCGATGGGAGGCGAATCTTCAATTCTCTAATGTATGGATCCGTGTGCTATGGCTCAACTAGAATCCTACCAAAGTGTAATAAAAAGTTGTTTCATCAGTTGTTAAAATGAAATTTAGTTAAATTTCTGCGGTTAACTTTTTGTTTCTAATTTAAAGTATTCTTAATATGTTATACAAAACATAGAATGATAAATTATTCTTTAGTATGCTCTTTACTTTTGATATGTCCAACTTTCCAATCACTTCTGGGTACCCACTTCTGATACAGGCCCTATCACGTAGGCTATAGAAATGACAATAACAAGTAAAAATTCAGCATAAATATTATCCCTTTTATTTTGCCCTAATTAAAAATCCTGAGTTCAACAATGAAGATTCCCGTAATCTCTTTATTATGCTGCTTCATAATTTCCACACATTGCAAAGTTATGAAACACTTAAAAAGAGTAATATATTTTCTAAATTGCTATTCGTTTATAATCAGTTATTTTTATTGTTTAATGTATAAAACATATTTACACGATCTTGTGGTGCTATAAAAAAGAGATAAAAAATAATATAAAATTCCGTTATATAACATTTAGCACGAATACATTAATGTATTCTTGCTAAATGTTCGTTGGTGTGACATTATATTATTTTCTTTTTTTCCCCTAAATTGCTATTCGTTTATAATTAGTTATTTTTATAGTTTAATGTATAAAACATATTTACACGATCTTGTGGTGTTTTAAAAAAGAGATAAAAAATAATATAAAATTCTTCTAAATTGCTATTCGTTTATAATTAGTTATTTTTATAGTTTAATGTATAAAACATATTTGCACAATCTTGTGGTGTTTTAAAAAACAGATAAAAAATATTATAAAATTCCGTTATCTAACATTTAGCACGAATACATTAATGTATTCTTGCTAAATGTTCGTTGGTGTGACATTATATTATTTTCTTCTTTTCTCAAACTTCTAGTACATCATGAAAACTAATTAAAAATTCCATTTAAGCTGAATAATCGCAATAACATTTCAAAAAAATATTACAAACTTTTGAAAAATTGTTCATTTAAAATATGGTATAAGTGACATTATATTATTTTCTTCTTTTCTCAAACTTCTAGTACATCATGAAAACTAATTAAATATTCCATTTAAGCTGAATAATCGCAATAACATTTCAAAAAAATATTATAAACTTTTGAAAAATTGTTCATTTAAAATATGGTATAACTTTTATCAACTTTTCTGCCATCTGGTAGATATGTTTTACATTAAATCTATATTATCAATTTAAAAGTGTTTAATCGTGTTTTTTAAATCGATGAATATTTACAGAAATAATATATATAATATTTTTGTAATTTTAAGTAATTATATGCTGTACAGAAGAATGAATGGCAGGTTAACATTTAGAAAATATTTGATTTTTGCATTTACAGTTATTTAATATGACTTTATGAAAACTAATAATTAAAATTGATTTCGTATTTTAGAATTTTTTAACATCGGATATCTTCGCTGGAGAGTTTTCTCTACTTCAAATTATTTCCTTAAACAAATCATATAAAAATTAAGAATTAAAACTTATCAACATTTAAATAATTATGGTAGGGTGCCAAGTTTTAATCTTTCGTAAAAAATAAACTATGCATTACTTAACATATAAACTTCAAATTAAGAAAAATATAAATTTATTATTTATATGAAGAACTTATCAACATTTAAATAATTATGGTAGGGTGCCAAGTTTTAATCTTTCGTAAAAAATATACTATGCATTACTTAACATATAAACTTCAAATTATGAAAAATATAAATTTATTATTTATATGAAGCTATATTTTTGAAAAAATAAATATATAAATAAAATAAATGCAAAATTTGCAAAGCAGAAAAATGATTAATTTGATTTTATCCAAAATAATTATTGTAATTAATAATACCAGGAATTTGCGAGTGTATTCTAGAATCGGTCTGGAGAAATCTCAAGAATTACAAGAAAATCTCGAATCTTGATTTTTTGATTTTTCGAAAATTTTTAGTAAACCCCAGAATTTTTTTAAATTCTGTGTTATATATTATAAAAATTTCATAGCGATATATTAATTATTTTGGCTCCGTGAGTCTTACAATCATAAATCAATCAGGTAAGTTACATAATTTATCTGCGTCACTTCTGTTAACTTTATACAGTATAACAAAAACAAAATTATCTGAAACCAATCAGAAAATAATATTTAAACAGGTACATAAATCCTAAAATAACAA
>AYEL01051076.1:0-50893 GCA_000484575.1 Olivierus martensii | reverse complement strand
CAAATAAACCTAAATTCTCAAGCCAAATTTAACCCTTGAAACTATAACGGAATAATTTAATGATTTGAAATAATTTGAACTAATTTTAGCGCCATCTCGTAATTAGAATTATTATTAATTTCACCGAATATGATTCGGTGAAATTAATAATAATTCTAATTACGAGATGGCGCTAACATTCGTTCAAATTATTTCAAATCATTAAATTATTCCGTTATAGTTTCAAGGGTTAAATTTGGCTTGAGAATTTAGGTTTATTTGGTATAAATTCCCTTGAAGTTGGTATTATAATGTTTATTCTAATTAAAATGTTCTACATAAGTATTGAACTGTTCTGCTTTTTAGTGCTGTGAACTGGTTAATATTTTACTTATATTTCATGAATTGTTTTAATTAATATATTGTTTAGTTAGCATCCAGCACTTTATCTGCATTGAATAGCCCAAAGTTTTTTGATGTTCACTTTCATGGATTAAATCGTTCATTTAACATACAAAAGTGCTTAGTTTTTAGTGATTAATTATACTATACTGAATAAATTCTTACAACTCTTGATGCATAAGTCAGTAAACCAATAAAATAAAAATATAAACATGTATTGTATGAATTTGAAATTTGTTTGAAAGAAAACTGCTTTTACTTAGAGTAATGGTCTCAACCTTGTGGCCCAAGAGCCACATCTGGCCTGCAAAGCAGTTTTATATAGCCCACAAAAATGTCTTAGTTATTTGTTTAAATACATGTTACAGTTGGAAAATTATTACAAGTTAACATTAACAAAATAACAATGTGAAGTTTTAAAATGTACTGTAGTCAACCTCCATTCTGCT
The DNA here is from genome assembly GCA_000484575.1 of Olivierus martensii. NCBI lineage: Eukaryota > Metazoa > Arthropoda > Arachnida > Scorpiones > Buthidae > Olivierus > Olivierus martensii. The sequence goes on along the minus strand of AYEL01051076.1, from coordinate 50,063 downwards.
ATCAGCAACTATTACCACACATCGTCATTAGGTATCAAGTAGTAGTTGGGAAAAAAAAAAAAACTATTTTATAATCTCATCATTATGTATTATTATTTTGATATCTTTGCTTTTAATATTTATTTGTAATTGCTTTCATTTTTTTCTTTTAAGAAAAAAATGAAAGCAATTAAAAAATAAATATTTTCCTTTCATTGTAATTTTGTTTAAAAATTTTTGGCCCTTCATTTCCTTTCGAATTGTGCATTCAGCCCTCACACAATTTAAGTTTGAGACCACTGACTTAGAGTATTCTGTTATTTGATTAAAATAAAACTGAAATAGTTTTAAGTCCAGAATATCTTATTAGGAAAAGTAAAATCAATTTGGATAATGTTTTCAATGATTTGGGAATCTATATACATTTTTACTTGAAGTTTAATGAAGGATATTATCCCATTGTAATGTTTGTATCAAAATAACAATAACAAAAAATAAATCACTACTTTCAGCACAAAAACTGAATATATTACTTGTTTAATTTTTGTCTGTTCAAAAATTATTTTTAAATGTTAGACTCAAAAGAAAATAATAATAAACAAGAAAAATCATCTGATATAAATATTAAGCCATCTCCAGATAATAGAAATAGCTTTTTGTTCTTATATGTTGAAAATTTCCATTTTTAACTGATGCTGAATTTGTAAGACTTTGGCTATGTAATGTTTGTCACAATAATTACCAGATGTTAATATGATAAATAATTCATCCTACTATTACTATTCTTGAAATCAATTAAAGCACAAATGTAGGAGATTAAAAACAATTTATTAGAAATAATTATTCCTAATAAATTGTTTTTAATTTCCTACATTTGTTCTTTAATCGATTTCAAGATGTTAATATGTTCTAGCTTGTATTGAGAGTATTGTGATTATTGAACTTTTCTTTATATTGTCTTTTGTCTCTTAATCTTTGGTAGAAGTTTCTTCTGATAAAAGTTGATATAATTTTCATCTCTGTGGAGATTGATGTTATGATATGATGTAGACATTGGAAATTTAGTGATATTTTCACTTTGTGTTTGTTTAATTATTGGTAAGCTTGATTCCAAGTGCAGTAAATAGAAAGTTCATTTGGTTGCTAATTGGAAATGTTCTGTCAATATTTATCAAGAATAACTTAAGAAAAAGTAATAGCATGTGCTTTTCCTTGTTTAAAAATAGTATTGATTTCAATGATTTATCTTTTGGTTGCAAAGAATAAAGATGTGTTTGAGGAGAGCTTTAAAGGTGGCAGCTTTAATAGATAAGTTACCAGATGATGAATTCAGAATAAACATGAAAACCTATGTTGGTTTTCTATAGGCAGTTGTTCTGTATTTGTCATTATAATAATGTCAATATCTAAGAAATGAATGTTCTATTATCCTGTTCAAGTTGTAAACTTACTTGCTTGTCCTAACATTGAGTTGGATATAGCTGTTTTAAATTCACTTATGTTAACTTCGTCTCAAATTATAAACTGTTACTCATTTCCTGATGATGATAAACATATTACATGCCTCAGAAATATAGGTGCATTAATCTGCCATCATTCATATTTTTTACAACAGGAAACTTTACAAGCAAAATAAAGGAGTACCAATGAATAGCTCCATTGCTAGGATCTTAGCAGAATTTATAATGAGACTAAAAGAAGAAACAGTTACCAGTATATCTAAATTTATTCTACATATTAAACTATATAAAAGATATGTTGATGACATCTTTATTGCATGGAAAGATGATGATACCATTATTTGAAGATGATTTATTAATCTAAAGATCTCCAAATAATAGTTATGAAGTTTATCTGTCATTAGAACATTTTTAATCTAGAATGAAAAATTAAGTATTGTAATAGAATTAATGATAATTATATCACAAATAGGTACTATAATAAATTAAAAGAAATGCACATCAGAATTTAATCTCCTCAATCTTCTATAGATATATATAATATCTATATTTAACATTGGTTTCCAAGTAGTATAAAGTTTAGGCATCTTGAATTTTTTAAATGGGTTTAAAGACAAAGAAATATATTCAATCTCACTGCTAAATATTTATTGAAAGACTGAGAAATTGATATTAACTGTTTTTTGAAAAGGAAGTGAAATGTGTACAGTACTTGTATATTTAACAAATCAATGGAAGGATGAAGTGAAACAAATAATGGACAATAAGAGAAAAGATTAAAAAAATCATAGGAAAAGAAATTGATATGACATTAGAGAAAAGATAGACAAGAAAAATAGACAACTAAAATTCCTATTTTAGTTGTCTATTATGATATACAGGATAAATAGTGGATGAATTCTAATCCACTCCACAGGGAGAGGATGCTGCATCCCGAAATGCATTTCTTCCAGTCAATGCCGGATTAAGTTAGTGCGGGGCCAGATTGGATATTCTCATAGGGTCCACATCCTTGGGGCCCCTCAAAATGGTTTCGATATATAAAAAAAATAAGTGGCATTTATAAATAAATATGTAATTTTTAATTAATCCTTTGACTGCTATAGATGCATAAATGCCTCCAGCTAAAGTTATTGATGTGGACTATAGACGCATTTTTGATTTAGCAACTATTTATATTCAAAAATACAAGAACCAATGTTATTGATGAGTTTGAGATAGTCAAAAATATTTAATTTGCTTAAAATGGCAATAAATAAAAAATTTACTTCTATTCGAAACACTTTCATTTGACAGAACGTTACTTCTATCAACAAATGACAAACGTGATTGCAGGAACATTACAAAATAATAAATTATGATATATATCATAATGGCGAGACTTCCATCTTTTCATTTTGGACAAATTAAATCAACATATGAAAGTACACAAAAGAAGTTAAATTAATATTTATGAAAATTAAAAAGAACTTTAAAAAATATCAATAATTTTGTCAAACATGCAAAATACAATCGATTCATTGCCTCTAAAAAAAAAAAAAAAAAAAATATATAAAAAAAAAAAATTATTTTTTTTTTTTTTAAAAAAAAAAAAAAAAATATTTATCTGATGAATTATATTATTTTGAGCAGATTTTTGGAATTTCTTTTAATGATTTACCTTAAAATGTTTATAAACTAATTATTGCGATTGGCTATTTCTTCATCAATAATCAGTAATAACATTGGATAACATTCCTAATAAGAACAGAATTAATGATTCACTTGTTGGATATATATATATAATATATATATATTAAAAATTACTCACTTGTTATTCTTCAAATTCCATTAATATAACCCATTATTGCTAAGACTCTTCCGGCCATATATTTACATGTAAAAATGCGAGTTTCATCTACTTCTACACTTTCACATGAACAAAACAATTGCTCTATGTAGGTACTTGATTATGACAACTTAATATCAAATGCACTGTTAAGCAGTCCAAGAAAAACTTTTATTATGTTTAAATATTACACTGGAGAAACGTGTTCAGCTTCATGTTCACATTTTGACAATAAGAGTTGAAGATGGCCATTGAGTGGCTGAAAATGTTTCTTCAGTGTAATATTTAAACATAATAAAAGTTTTTCTTGGACTGTTTAACAGTGCATTTGATATTAAGTTGTCATAATTCATCTACTTCAATCATAAATTCAAGTTGAACTTGGATTTATGACTGAATAATCTTCTATTATTCATTTAAACTATGAAACTTTTTCGATATTTTCTGGCATTATTCAAATTCACATATAGTATACATACTTAATTCTAATTAAAAAAGATTCACCTGTTGTTAATTTATTTGAATACTCAGAAAATATTTTCAGAATATTAGATAAGAATGCATAAGAATCTGCAAAACTATTAAATAGAAAATTTTTCTCACTTGTTCCAAGAGATAAAATAAAATCAATTCATTCACATTCTATTTTACTAAGAAAATTTTTTCTTTTTGTGGATCTACAAAAATTAGATGTTAGAAAGCTAGGCTGTAAAAAATAGCCATAATAATAAATCTAAACCATTATTCTTTGTTTATTAATCTTTTCATGATTTCATTTTGCCTCAATGTGTAGCCCCCTCAATCGTGGGGCCCAGTTGGGTGCAATTGGTCCAATTGGCTTAGATCTGGCACTGCTTTCAGTTTATCAGTTTAATGTATTGATGTCATATTGTCATATTGCTATCTAAGCCATTGCATAACAAAATTATTTATGAAGTAGATTGGCATATTTTTCAATGTATCTAATGGCATATAGCAGGAGTGGCAAAAATTCACTCCCTCATATTACTATGAGCCACTGAGGAGAATCTCAAATAATTGAGAGCCACAATCATTTTCTTTCTGGATCAATGAGAGCCACATCAATATTTTTGGGTAATTATAACAATGGTTTCAAAAATTGTTCATTATATATTTCAGATGAAATTATTTCATATAGATGCATACTACTTTTTACAATAGACATAAATTATAGATACATTATTTTTTTTAACTTAAATAGGTATTTGCTTCATATTAACTATTGACTTTCATGGTATGGAGCCATATTGAAGATACCAATAAGCCACATGTAGCTTGGGAGTTGCAGTTTGGCCTCTGGACATTAGGGTTGATGATGTGTTAAAAACAAGTTATAACACGATATCTTCTTACACCATACAACATATCCAAAATATAATTACTATATAATCTATTCTTGCAATCTATGGTGTTGTCATATTAATTTAGGTTTCTGAAAAATTTTCTTGGCAGCTTGCTGTAGACTGACACTGGATCACAGATCATTCATTATTTTGAGAAATACTTGTCTGTCTTGCTACCATTAAAACAGTTCATCATCCTAAGGGATTCAAGATATGAATGTTATCAATAATTGTATCATATATCCTCTAACATATATATTTCAAATTTACAAATTTATATCAAAAATGGCATTACTACATTCATTTTATTGACTGTAGTTGTCTGCAATTTTTGTCCATGACCTATTTTTCTTAGTTTTTCTGATGTATTTTTTGACCAACTTGATGTTCAACAACACTTTAAAATTTTGTATTTTCCTTGGTATTTTCGAAATAGTAAATGCATTTTAAATTGAAAGTCTAAATTGCCCTCACTCTTCATCAGCATATCTGATTTTATAATTCTTAAAAATTCTTTGTATTAATTTATACAATACTTATTATTTCTCTTCCAAGCTATCATTACATCGTTTTTGTTTCACAATTAAACCTTAACGTTCTTATCCTTTTTAATTCTTAATTTCAGTTACATTCTATTAATTTATTTTTAATATTAAATTATATGATTTTTAAATTTTGTATCAACTAATATCAATTTTAACTATTGAGTGCAGTATTTCCCACATTAATTTATGAAAAATTATAATTTACAATATTCATATATTGTGGTTGAATTTAGATAGAACAAAATACAGTCAAACCTGTTTTTGTGCGGGGGGATAGGGACCGCATAAAAGAAATCACATAAAAAAAATATATCCTGAAACTTCGTAAGCAGCTATAAAATATATCATTTGCAATATATTTAAAAATAAATTTTTTATGCGGTAAATAAGGACCGTATAAAAAAGTCCCATATAAAATATATGTAATTCAAAACTTCAAAAACCTCACGATGTAGCTAGAAATTGGTTATTCAAACAAGGTAAAATTGAATTTACACACCGGAACATTTTTCGGTCAAGAGGTATGTATTTTTTTACTACGTTAATCACAGGACGGTTATCAACTACTGTTACTAAATGGCGCAATATGTACAAGAACAGTAATATCGAGTGGGCCATATATTGGAATCTTTTTAATTTGAATATTATCAAAATAATATGCAAATTAAAAAGTTCTTCTGTTGTTTTCTTTTTAAATTACATTTTTAATTAATTTTTATTCATAATATGCATTTGATGGAATTTTTTAAATCTGCCGGACAAAAACAATCGCACAAAAAGAAACCGCACAGAAAAGGACCGCATAAAAACAGGTTTGACTGTAATCTGTAATTAATTTTTTCAGGAAAATGTTTTTGTGTTACATTTTAATTATTTAAAATTTATTAGTTTTATATATCTTTTTACTTATAGCTGCAAGAGGAAGAGGACAGATGTTCCAGAGAAGGCAGCTCTTTCAACGAAAGAAATAAAATTCTTGAATTCATTTTTTTTAATTGCATTAAAAGTTTTGTAATTCACTAAAAATTTTAGTCAAAAATAATAAATGTCATCATTTTCTTTAACTTTCTTATGGTTTATTAAAATAGAATTTTATATAAAAATTTCAACAAAGGAATAAACTACAATATAACATGAATAGCCAAACTTCATACCGTTACAAACTACTAACAAGAATCAAAATTTTCTCAATAGTTCGGGACAAATTTGTTCGTAATAGTATAAGTAACTCAATATTTTTCGGGACCAATTCAATAGTTCTCAATATTCTTATAATGCTATAAGATTTTCTATATAATGAAAGAATATATAGTCCGTAAATTATAGGTTATATCAAGAATATATGTAGTCCGTAAATTGGAGGTTTGTAAAAACGCGAGTCCATTGTATATGTTACCGTAAACACCCGAAATCCGCCATAACGCAAAATCATCAGTAAATACGCGAAGTCTCCATGTGCATTAGTAACTTCGGGTTTTTGCTAGTAACATCTAGATATCACTAACGTGTTTAATAAAATGACGACTTAAAAGCTAATATCGAGTATTTAATTATTTAGTCAAAACCCGTTTTCGCTAGACCACTATTCGTGTCAAAATATTAGAATGCAAAAAAGTTATGGCAAAAAAAACAAAAAATCATAATTTTATTAAATGGCTCGCTGGAGCAGTAGACCGTTAAAAAAAAATTTTTTTAGGAGCGCAAAGGGTTAACAAATGACTAATTTTCAACTAAGATAAGGTTATTGGCAATAACTACATTGATAGTAATGTTAAATATTGTGTATCATAATCTTAACTGTTTTCATATTTAAAATGGGTAAATTTTTGTGTTAAAATATTAGAATGCAAAAAAGTTATGGCAAAAAAAACAAAAAATCATAATTTTTTTAAATAACTCGCTGGAGCGGTAGACCGCTAAAAAAAATATTTTTTAGGAGCACAGAGTTAACAAATGACTAATTTTCAACTAAGATAAGGTTATTGGCAATAACTACATTGATAGTAATGTTAAGATTATGATACACAATATTTAACTGTTTTCATATTTAAAATGGGTAAATTTTTGTGTCGGAATGTCTGTGATATAACAATTAACATTGCTATCAATAAAGTTAGTATTATTACATATTTCATGCCTATTAGATAGGCTATATATAATGCTACTTTTAATTTCACCATAATTGCATGCTAGTTTATATGAATTTGACTTGAAAGATTTCTGTTCCTAGAAGCATTATATAAGACAGGGATGATCTGAATGTATATTGTTATATCAGAAATTGCATTTTTTTTTTTTATTAAACACTTTGCAATACAACTCTTGAAAAATAATTTTCAATAAACCTGCAATATTTCTACTTTAGATTCTATAAGAAAACTTTGTGTATTAAAATATTTTTGAATTTTAAAATCTGCAACTAAATATATTTTGCAAGATAAGTAGCCTAATTTTCAAGCATATACTAATAAATGTAACTGAGATTGTTTTTGCATTTTGTTTTCCTGTAATATATGTTTAAAATATTTGAATTTAATTTGTTTTGATAGCAAATTAATACAAAATTTCCCCAAAATTTACAATATAAAATTTGATATTCTTGAATTTTTATGGCAAGTCAGCAATTTGATTGTAAATACTTTGCTTTGTACGATGCCCATAGTGAACTTTGCGTGTGTGTGTAAAAAGTGAATCTGATATATAGTAATCTTTGTAACAAATCACTTCTGCCAATTAGTGTACGTTTTCTTCTGCTCTGTGTGTTAATTGTTTTGTAATTTTGGATTTTTGATTTCATGCTTTTGGACTTCGATATTTTTTGTTTGGATTATATTATTTGAAATTTTGAATAATCAGTTTTTGATCATGTGGTTTGTTGTTTAATTTTTTTACTGAATTGGCATTTTTGAAATTAAGTTATTGTGCATATTTTTGATTTAAAAATGGCAGAAAAAAAAAGAACTTTGTCATTTAATAAAAATTTCTACTTGTAAAAAGTGGTTCATATATAGGAATAAGAATGTCTCTTTCTAAAGCACTTGAACTACTTGTTTCAATTTTAAAATCTCAAAAACTCATGGTAATAGTATATTTTATATAAATTACTTTCCTTTAATTTACATTTTCTCCTTGGAAAACAGAGTACTAGTGTTGTTCAAATTTTGATTTCCAAGAGTGATTTTATGTATACATATATGTAAACATGGATATAAGAAAAGTAATTGGTTTCCTATGGATGCAGATTGCACAAGATAGATACATCTGGAAACAAAAGGAGCAGTATATTATAACCAGCAGTGAATGAAATAGAAATGATAGTAATGAAAATATATGTAACTATGTTTTATGTATAGTTAGGTACAAAACAGTTACATATTGTAAAATACAATTAAATGATAGTAATGAAAATATATGTAACTATGTTTTATGTATAGTTAGGTACAAAACAATTGTATTTTACAATATGTAACTATGTCTGTAGAATTTGCATGCAGTATAATTATGAAAATAGTAGAATGTTTGAATTTTGGGCAGAGCCTTTTGTGTGTCAGTAAATGTATGCAAACTATAGAATTTATAAAAGTTTCTTGCCTTGTATATAGTATTAATAAGTTGAATAAGTAGTTTACGATTTGGTTAATCTATGTATAATGGTATAAGTATCATTAATACAGTACACATACCACTAAGGACAACTTCTTGGTGTATAACTAATTTGTCTTTACTAGAGAGTTGTTTGAACAAATCAACAATATAATTTTTTTTGTTCTCTATATATATTTTAGTATGTTATGTATGTAAGGACAACTTCTTGGTGTATAACTAATTTGTCTTTACTAGAGAGTTGTTTGAACAAATAAACAATATAATATTTTTGTTCTCTATATATATTTTAGTATGGTATGTATGTATATCAGTTTTTTAGCATTTATCATTGGTTTCCAATTTCCAGGAATTCTTTCCACTTCTCTCCAAATTCCATTCCTCATCCACTCCAAAATCACACATTGCAGTTTTAAATCCAGCATACCAAGTTTTTCACGGTCGACCTCATTTTCTTTTAGTTTCTGGAATAAATTCCATAGTAATTCTCTTTACATGGCCAAACCAAATTAGTTGTCTATGTTGAATATCTTTTAGCATAGTTTCTGGATCCTTTCTCTTATATGTTGGTTTGGAATTTTCTGTCTTGTTGACAATCGACAAGATTGTCATAGTACATCCATGAGTTTTCTAGTTATGAATTGAAATTTATATGAGATAGGGTGCAGGCCTATTTTCTTAACCCCCAACCTGCAAGATTGTCATAGTACATCCATGAGTTTTCTAGTTATGAATTGAAATTTATATGAGATGGGGGTTAAGAAAATAGGCCTGCACCCTAACCGTGAGAACCAGGGTATTTCTTTTCGTCTGGCCTCTATCCATTGACCTGTCCAGCTTGGGTGACCCTACCAATAGCAAGCTATCACTGGCATAACTGTTTGGGTCATTGGTGCATGCAAGCTCTCCACCACGTCAAGGCAGAAACACCACATTTACTCAGATATAATCAGACAGTTATTATCTGCAATATCTTCCCATAAAATTTCCAATATCTGAAATACAATACCTGATTTATATTTTATATCAATCATTTCATTTTCTACGAATTTTATTATATTTTAGTGATTTATAAAAATTAATAAGGTATTAAATTATGAACTTATTATTATTAACTGATCTAGCTCCTGGAGATATGGGATTCAGAACTGATCTAGATTAATCAGAAAGCCAAAAGCACTATTAGCAAGGAGATATTTAAACGTTTTTGGACCCTTTCTCGGTCCCTCTTCAGTATACAGCTTTGTTTACATTCAGAATGTAAACAAATCTGTATACTGAAGAGGGACCGAGAAAGGGTCCAAAAACGTTTTATATCAATAAATATCTCCTTGCTAATAGTGCTTTTGGCTTTCTGATTTACAAGTAAGGCAAGTGGTTTTATATGAATGATCTAGATTAGTTCTTAATCCTATATTTCCAGGAGCTAGTTATTTAGGCCTTACTTAAATATATAAAAACACTTAATTTTCATCTTTTATCGAATGTATACTTTTAGTGATCAATAAACATGATCCTCTAGTCTCATTCTTGAATATTTATTGAATCATCCATTTTTTTTTAATTTATTGGATGAAAGATTCAGCAAGTATGGTCGGTTTTTTTGTTTTTCTTTTATACCAGCCTTGCTGGTATAAAAAATCCACCATACTTGCTGAGCCCAATTGCTTTTATTCCTAGATGGAGAGTTAATCTGATTTACAAATGTTTTTTGGCTTTATATAATGTATCCAGGAACATAATCTTTAACTATAATATATATTTTGCCTTATATTATGATTATTTATTCGTAATGCAATGCATATGTACAATATTCATTATATAAGAATGGTTACTATGTATGATAGTAATTAAAATTTAAAAAGTCATAATACTTACATAAAAATGTTCTGAAAGTAAATTTGATTTTTTAAAAAAGTTCTGAATGACTGACTAGTAAACCTTTTTTAATCACTGCTTATACTCGTATAAAATATTTTCAATCCAATGCAGCATACTAGCAGTCTTTATCTTAATATGTGCAATACAGCAAGAAAATACTAGACTGCTATAAGCCATTAGTGTCGTGCCCCATTAGGACTATACATGTTGTCCGTCCACGAAAGCTTATTTATCTTAATATGTGCAATACAGCAAGAAAATACTAGACTGCTATAAGCCATTAGTGTTGTGCCCCATTAGGACTATACATATTGTCCGTCCACGAAAGATGCACCTAGCTAAGATGGATGAGTCCACACGGTATAATGATTGAATTAAAAATGATTATATTTTATTAGAAATTATTAAGTTCTGTTAAATATATTATTTCCAACGTCGAAACTAATCATTTAGAAGTTCTGTTAAATATACTATTTCCAACATCGAAACTAATCATTTATCATTCTGTTAAATATACTATTTCCAATGTCAAAACTAATCATTTAGCATTACAATAACTTCTGTTAAATATACTATTTCCAACTTCGAAACTAATCATTTAGCATTCGGTTAAATATACTATTTCCAATGTCGAAACTAATTATTTAGCATTCGACGTTACTATAAACTTCCATTCGACTTCAGTTATGTTGCGTTTGAAAACATCCATGTGCAAAGCTGTCATCCCTATTTTGTCACTGGACTCGTTCAGTTAGCGCACGCGTACTTGCGTCAATGGTTGTGGCTAAGCTGGTTGGACAGTAATTGGGATTATATTTACATATTTATCCATTTAATTTTGTATAGAGTTTTAAAATTATACACTTAGCAGTTTTATAATCCTGACCATTTAGCCAAATATCTTGTGTTTTAGTTAGCGCACGCGTACTTGCGTCAATGGTTGTGGCTAAGCTGGTTGGACAGTAATTGGGATTATATTTACATATTTATCCATTTAATTTTGTATAGAGTTTTAAAATTATACACTTAGCAGTTTTATAACCCTGACCATTTAGCCAAATATCTTGTGTTTTTTTTTTTTTATTCCTTTTTTTCCCTTTTTTGGTTGCTGTTTGTAATCATAGCAACATACGTTTGTTCTACCGAAAACGTTCACACATATTAAAATAGTGTTTTCTTAACTGCTGGTACTGATGTATTGGATTGAAAATTAGTTCCGAATGTTTGTATTTTAAATATTCAATGAAATAATCTGCTGATTTTATAAATTTCTTTTCTATAGTCGATGGGCAAGGTGCCAACAATTGCTATTGATAAAACAGATGGTATTCTTGTCTATTTGAGTCCAAAATCACTTGATGCAGAAATTGTTACTTCCAAGTCATCAGAAGTTAATGTTTCTATTCCTTTAGCAGATGGAGATTTTGTAAGTATTTTTTATTTTTTTGATAATTTTCATGTATTAAAAGGTAATTAATGATTCATGCAGAAATTTTTTTGTAACGATATTAACAGAACAAATTAAATACATTTGATGGTAGCAGTCTGCTAAAAATTTATTATAAAAATAGCTTCAAACGTATAACTGCTTTACCATGATAATATAGTTAAAAGCTAAGTATCGACAGCAATAGATTAATCAATAAAAAATTTTATAACTACGTATAACTGCTTTACCATGATAATATAGTTAAAAGCTAAGTATCGACAGCAATAGATTTTTCAATAAATTTTATTTGCATAATTCCACCACCAATTTTATAACTAAAATGCTACCAACATTTTCTTGAAGTTATTTTAATAAGTTTTTGTTAAAAATATCACTTTGGAAGTTCAGAAATCCAAACTTCAAGAGAATTCTAATCAAAATTAACCTGATAAACTTGCCAAATTTAACCCTTGAGACACACCAAGGGTTAAATTTGGCAAATTTATCAGGTTAATTTGTTTTTTTATGTTTAAAATAACACTTTTTTTAATCCACCATCCTGATGCTTTCTCTAGAATTCTCTTACTTTTAAAATATTTAACTAGGACTTAATGCTTTACTTGATACAGGTTGACTATCAAAAATCCGGCACTCGATTTTCCAGTTCCATCAGTTTTCTGATACGAATGTTGGAGCATCCTGATGCTTTCTCTAGAATTCTCTTACTTTTAAAATATTTAACTAGGACTTAATGCTTGATACAGGTTGACTATCAAAAATCCAGCACTCGATTTTCCAGTTCCATCAGTTTTCTGATACGAATGTTGGAGTGCATTTTTAAATTTACTGCGTTAGCACACCATTGTCTTCTGGAGGTGCCATTTATGTTTCGACGGCCTTGTACTTCAAAATTAATACGCTCACAACCAGGGTGGCCAGATTGGCTTTTTTGACGCCAGATGAGCCTCTTTTTGGCTTATTGGCATCGTATAAAATCTTTTAACTTTCTTTGAGGCTACAATAATGGATTAACATTCTGTACATCTACAGTCTTTTATTTAGTTATTGAACAATAAAATTTTGTTCGCTTTTCATTTAGTGTTTAATTTTATTTCTTTAAAGCATTGTATGAGTAGTTTTTTGTTAAATATATACAGCGTATATATGTATATATACACATCAAAAATCCGGCAATCTCCGGTCCCGAGATTGCTGGATTTGATAATCAACCTGTATTATAATCCTTTTTGGCTTATTGGCATCGTATAAAATCTTTTAACTTTCTTTGAGGCTACAATAATGAATTAACATTCTGAACATCTACAGTCTTTTATTTAGTTATTGAACAATAAAATTTTGTTTGCTTTTCATTTAGTGTTTAAAGAAATAAAATTAAAGCATTGTATGAGTAGTTTTTTGTTAAATATATACAGCGTGTATATATATATATATATATATACACATCAAAAATCCGGCATTCTCCGGTCCCGAGATTGCTGGATTTGATAATCAACCTGTATTATATTCTATTATTGCTAACTTTTGATATATCAAAGTTTTTTCTAGTTATATTTTGAGTACAGCCATTCCGACTTTACAACCATGTTTAATCTCATGTTACTTGATTTATTTATGCTTTGTATGTTGATATTAAATATCCATATTACTCCATGCAGTATTTTCATTTTCAGCGAAGGAACAGTATTGTGTCATAGTCACTTCAGAAGTTTTTAATCCAATTATTTTTTGACTTGCATAAAAGTTACATTTTTCATAACTTTCATAAAGTCAGGGACTGGCTGTATAATTAAGATAATGCTAAATAATTATGTGTTTTATTTTTTCTAATTCAGGCTGAATATCCATTACCAGAACAATATAAATCTACTTGGACTGGAAGAGGAATGAAAACCGTAGTCGTGGAATCCAAATGAGTCAAATTATTTTTTGCATCTCTGGAATTAATTTTTGCCTGTAAATTCATACAAATCTATCTGTGCCACCATTATGCAATCCCTTGGAATTATGTTCTCGTATTTAAAAATTTTGATGCCGATCAGATTTATCAAATAAATGAGGATTAGCAGTCGTCGACGGTAGCTTAGATAACTGCCGCCCCGTATTTTGGAAATCATAGAGACGATCTGTACGTAGCCTCTGAGAGGTTGATAAGAAATTTTGCAATGCAGATGATAGCTTTTACAAGTGCCGAAAATTTAATGGCACTTTGAAAATCTTTACTCTTCTACCGAAAACCAAACCAAACCATTGGTTTTGAATCTGTGGTGCTGTACTGTATGGTTAATTCATAATAAATTTTATTAAGCAAATGTATTCTGTTCTGTTGCAATAAATTTATAGTAGTCAGTATGGAACTGTCTGCCACACGAAAAACAAATCAATGAATGAATACACTAGTCGGCCGTCTCGTTATAAGAATACTTAAAATGAAATCCTTTTGTTGACAGATTTGTTTGAATATTTAGTCTTTCTATACATTACTATGATTAGCATTTTTTTTCTTAAAATTATGTATTGCATAAACCAAACAAAAATTATTGAACACACGAAAAACAAATCAATGAATGAATACACTAGTCGGCCGTCTCGTTATAAGAATACTTCAAACAAATCTGTCAACAAAAGGATTTCATTTTAATATTTAGTCTTTCTATACATTACTATGATTAGCATTTTTTTTCTTATGTATTGCATAAACCAAAAATTAAATTTTCTAGCGGTTTTTTATCAAAAGCATTAATTCAATTTTCTGATTAGTGAATAATAGTTTAAATGGGAATTTGTAGTAACTCTATAAACAGGGTTGCAGACTCAGATGGCAAATGATTAGACTCAGATTCCACATTTTTAAAAAAAAATCTGACACCCTAAAATTTGTAAGGTCCAACTTCTGACTCCAGAGCAGTTTAAAAATCTGATTCCGACTCCACCCAAAAACTTTCGACTCTGCAGCCCAGGTTGCAGAATCGGATGACAAAAGATCCAACTCGGATTCCACCTTTAAAAAAAAATCCGACTCCAACTCTGCAACCCTGTCTATAAATTGTAATTCAGAATCTTAAGACTTCTAATTATTTTTTTTAATCAGTTTTAATAGTGAAGATAAATTTGAATTGCCAGAATTATCAATCGGCTTTTCTTTTTTTTTTATAATAGACAGATATTCCTTGACCAGTGGCGGCTTGTACACGCTAAATGCCTTGGGTAAAGATATGCATTTTTCATTTATTTTAATCAAACTATAGGGTTTAGAATATGAAAACTCAGGTCACTAATAACTAAAGTTTTAGCTTTCATGGAATAAAAAAAAAATTTTTGAAGGACCTTATTAGCAAAGTTATAAATAAAAAACCAGAAAAAGTCAAATGTGCACAGTATAGGGAATTGTAGAGAGTTACCTCCCACATCAGGGATGCAATGCAAATTAGTGTTGAATATCGAACATCAATGTTTAGAGGTTGATGTTTTGGTATCAATTTTCGATGTTTTTTTTGTTTATGTAGTAGAGTTGACATTTGGATTAAGTAATATTGCATATTATTTTTATAAATGGAATTTTTTAGTTTTGCATTAGGAAAATCGAATAATCTATCTGGCAATATTGATTTAGTGCTTATATTTGTCATGTCAGACACTTTATTATCGTCTTTTAATTAATATTTGAAACTCTTTCAGTTTCTTTTTTTTATTTCAAAGTATTTATACAAAGCTCAGTAAGTACGTCTTCGAAAACCTTTCTGTGGTAACATTTTGCTAAAAATAAAAGTAATTCTGCAACTTGCATATATTATTCAAAAGAACTGAAAACTAGTGGTAATACTACGAATTTAAGGTGCCATCTTGAAAACAAACATCCACAACTTCTTGGAGTTCAGAAAGACGCTGTCAAGACACTGATGAAGCATCATTGTCACCCAGGAAAACAGAAAAATTTCTGAGACGCTTAGGAAACATTGAGGAGTTCAAATCAGGTAATCAGCAGAAAATAAAGTAAATCAAGCTCTTAACTTATTGTCTCTACACACCATAAATATATGCCATTCAGTATTTGGATTGTGAAGGTTTTCAACATTTCATAAAGAAAATAGCATCTTCATACAAAATTCCTTTTCGACCAACAATTAAAAGATTAATTTCCAATAAATATAATATGGTATCCATAGTCAAACAACAGCTCAAACAGAAATTTTGCTTATTGATAGACATCCAGAAGAGGTGGTTACATTAGCTTGACCGTCCATTTTATAGATGAGGAAAATAATTTATGCAATGTAGCATTTTATATTAAAAGGATGGTATATTAGCGAGTATCTAACTAATAAATTAAAACAGTTGATAAAATACTGGGAAATAGATGAATATGTTAATGCAGCTGTTACTGACAATGCACCAAAAAAAAAAAAACCCATCGATGTTACCCTTCAATGGTTTTATCGCAGTTTTCCTATCGATATTCACCACTAATGCAAATCGCTTTTAATCATAGCAGTAGCAGTGAGTTTAGATATTTATGAAGATAAATCATTGTTTTATATAAAACTGATTATACAGACCAAAATGTTTTCAAGATTAATTCTTAAAATCATAGAAAATTCACATTTTCCGTTTTTCTAGTCTAGTATTCCCAATAATATAAATACATATATTCTGGAAATTTTTATTTGCTTGGAGAATAAAAACTGAATTTGATAATGCATGGTTATGTCATAAAAGCAACTGCACATGCGATATGCCATGGTCAGTGTTGCCACTAAATAAAAATTTTTGAATCAAAAAAAAAAAACAATTTTATAGATTTTTTTATATATACTTACCGGTTTACTTCAGTTTGCCATGGTAAAATTTTCCAGTCTGCCACTGTCCTTGACTTAAAGAATTTGATTCAGAAGTAATATTTGTGAATTGCCCACTACCTTAATACAGAAATACAAAATGGATGTTGCTATTACATTAGATTATTGAGCATGGACTTTGGTCAATGCAATTCACATATTCAAGTCACATATAACGATTATGAAACTACATCTTATTGTGATTATACGGACTAGATGACTAGAAAATCGTTTTTGGTAAATTTCAAATTGGCTGCTTCACGTTAATATTAATTTGCTATTTGTATATTGACCAATATAATTAGGCTACATAGTTTTAAGTCTATTGACTGAACACACTATCAATATAGAATTTCACACTAGCTCAGGACACTCATAATAAGTTTTGTGAATTGACAAGTCCATGAATTGAAACATCCTTTTTCTGTTTGGTTCCATAGTTTTGGGTTAAGTTTATTATAATAATGTAATAATCCCTAAATTAAGGATATTTCTGACTTGCACTGCATCAACTTGCAACCTTATTCAAATCCTGGACTCAAATTTTCTCTCATACAAATAATATTAAGTACTACTACTAAATTTTGTTTGTTTAGTGTAACAGGTTTTTCATTTAACCTTTTTAACTTCGTTGTATTGAGTTTGAAGAGAACTATCAAGTGAAATTTAAAATATTAGAAGTATTAAATGAAATTGTATAGAACATTTCCCAAACTGTGTTCACGGAAACACTAACATAGGGAAGATCCATTCTGCCAAATTTCTTGGCGGTCAACAAGGAGCGTCTTATTGGGATTTGACTGAATATGCATTTTTTTTCAATGGTTTTGCAACTATAACTTCATAAAACAATGCACATTACTCCAGCTGTATGACTCAATCTCTAATTCAGCCATTTTTTTAAATTTATATACAGCGTTTTTTTATTTTGTTGAAAGATGCTAAATCTAATCAAATGATTTAAATAAATTTTTGATAAAATACTACAATAAAATTTATAATTTTAGCATTAACTACTTTCAATTCTATTTATTAAACTTCCAGAAAATTTGATTTACTTTTGCTAATAATTTAACAGAATGAAAATTTTTTATTAACTAATACAAAACGTTAGTGATCTTTGCTAAATTTATTAAGTTATAAATTCAATCATTAAGTGCAATGTTGAATAGCAAGTAATAGTCTATTTTACAATAAATAGGTAATATCCATTGTATTATAGTATATATAAAGATCGTCTAACATTAACTCCTTTCAAAGATCCACAGTGATTCTTGGAGTATCACTGGAAAATATCTTCAAACATATAGGGCAGCGTTTCCCAAACTAAGTGTTCCGTAAAAAATTATGAAAATTAATATAAGCCTTATATGATTTTAATGGTGTGCCAAGTTGTAATGGAGTCATTTGTTTACTATTTTCAAGTGTTTTATTTTTTTTATACACAGGTATCCTTACTATAACATGATAGATTCCTGAAAAACACTGTGTTATGTGAAATATGAGACCCAGAGCCATGTTCCAAAACCAATTAAAAAAACTATTGTAATTACAATTTGATATTTGTTTTCTTAACTCTTATACTTACTTACTAATATAAGCAAACTAGGTATCTACCTATATTATAAAATAGCCAAGGTGTTCCGTAAAAATTTCAGGATTTATGAAGTGTTCCGTCGTAGAAAATATTTGGGATATGCTGATTTAGGGAATCATTAATGGAATCAAATTCTTTTTAGTTAATCCATTCTTACATTGTCATTGTGGAGACAATTATGTTAACATACAAAGCACTAATAAATTACTTAAGGCATCTCTACACTGCTAACATATTGCCATCTACTGGAAATAATATAAATTACAATCTTTAATAATAAAAAATTTTGGCTTTCACAGGAATCCAAGAATTAGTCTCTAATTTCTATAAATATGGAATCATTATACAGTGGTTTGACTGCAAAAGGGATATCCATCTATCAGGCCAGCAACATTTTGCTATTTATGTTATGATGCTGCTTTTGAAATGCATCATCATCATCAGTAGATAAAACGATCATTATACAGTGGTTTGACTGCAAAAGGGATATCCATCTATCAGGCCAGCAACATTTCGCTATTTATGTTATGACGCTGCTTTTGAAATGCATCATCATCATCAGTAGATAAAATGGTTATCACTTACTGGTATCCGAGAACCTATTAAAAATTTTTACATTTGAATAAATCGGAAATGAGTTTCCAATTTATAAATTTTCACTTTATAGGTGTCCCTCAGTTTACGAAGGTTAATGGAGCTTTAAATATTTTAAATTGGAATGTGAAGTTCTTTTGTCTTGAAGTTAATCTCTTACTATAATAGCTAAAAATGTCAAAATCTTCGAACATAATTAAAAAATTTATCTATTCTACATAACAAGACATCTGTATTGGTGATTTATTTGTAAAACATATACATCCTACAAAGAGGTAATTTTGGGTATCCCCTTATCACTGTTATAAAAAGAAAAGTCATACAAGCTCTAATAAAGAAGGATCTGTAAGATTTTTCAAGCTTTTTTACCTTGATCCAAAGCAAATTTATCTTGATTTGAATTGGGGTACATTGCAGTTGATCATTTCCGGTGGTAGATCTCCTTTCATAAATTTCATTAGCATTTGAATATCTTATTTCTTTCTCAGTTCTTCAATAGTTGGTAAGTAAAATATTTGAAAGAGATTTTTCAAGCTTTTTTACCTTGATCCAAAGCAAATTTATCTTGATTTGAATTGGGGTACGTTGCAGTTGATCATTTCTGGTGGTAGATCTCCTTTCATAAATTTCATTAGCATTTGAATATCATATTTCTTTCTCAGTTCAATAGTTGGTAAGTGTAAAATATTTGCAAGATATTTTTTTGACGATTCCATACTTCGTTCAAATGATTTAGACTTGATACGAGTCCAGCTAGATATAGTTGTATGCCATACACTACAGAAGATACGAATGCAGCATGAAAACAAGTTTGAAGTATATGCTTATCTTTTACTTTTGCAAAATATCTTGATGTAAAAACAGATTTTCTAATTAATTGATTTATTATGTTGTTAACTTGTAGGAAAGGTGATTATCCGGAATTAAACTAAGATCTTTATGAGATTCTACTGGAATAAAACAAGTATTATTGTGTGTGTTACTATTGATACTTCTATTATGTAAGGCAAATATCATATATTTAGATTTAGTTTCGTTGATCATCATGTTATTTTCAGTAAATCAATCTAAGTTTTTCAAAATCATCAAAAAGAACTTGACTATTTATATTCAGTATTTTAAAATCATCCGCACAAGCAATAACTGTTGATTCTATATTTAACTGAAAACTGGATTCATATAACACACAAAAAGAAAGGCGCTTAAAGTTGAACTGTGCACAATGCCTAAGGTTAGTGCGAAATTTGATAAACAAACATCAATTACAAATTTAATATTTGCATATAAGAAGTGATTTATAAAAAGTATTGAATGCAAATTAGTAGTGTAAAATGACTATAAATAGATAATTGAGAGCAGAGCTGTTGACAGAAATTTTTGGGCCGTTAAAAGTCTGTGGTGTGGTGAACTGTGCACAATGCCTAAGGTTAGTGCGAAATTTGATAAACAAACATCAATTACAAATGGAAATTTAATATTTGCATATAAGAAGTGATTTAAGTATTGAATGCAAATTAGTAGTGTAAAATGACTATAAATAGATAATTGAGAGCAGAGCTGTTGAGAGAAATTTTTGGGCCGTTAAGTCTGTGGTGTGATCCCCACTTAAAATGTGCATCACTTTAGGTTATCTCATGAAAGATTTTTATTAAACTAACTTATATTTTTTCTGTGTGGTATGACACAGCTTTCTACCAAGTTTGTACTATGCGATAGGTTATTCCAATGCCCACTGTGAATTTTACTTATATTTGTGGTAAGCTTAGCCATCAGGTGAAGGATGTGGTTCAACAGAGAGATCCGTTCTGGAAAACTTTGGAATTATGAGATCTGAGAACTAAACCTGGATACACCAGGCACAGCATACTCCTACTGCGACTGTTTTATTAAACTAACTAACTTATATTTTTTCTGTGTGGTATGACACAGCTTTCTACCAAGTTTGTACTATGCGATAGGTTATTCCAATGCCCACCGTGAATTTTACTTATATTTGTGGTAAGCTTAGCCATCAGGTGAAGGATGTGGTTCAACAGAGAGATCTGGATCCGTTCTGGAAAACTTTGGAATTTACGAGATCTGAGAACTAAACCTGGATACACCAGGCACAGCATACTCCTACCGCGACCGTCCATCCTAAAATCGATCTTTGAACTGTCCAATAAGTAATTTTGTATTTATCAAACAGTGTTATAGTTTGACACAACTGCTTTGGATGGTTGACAGGCACGCTGGTGGCTGCCTGCGAACTATTGGATACATTATATGACACATCGAAGCCTAATGGTTAGGCCCTCTTCAATAAAAGTCTCGGATATCACCTCCTCTCAGCAGCCCCAATTGAGTTTTGTATTAATTTGCTTCAAGATATTTTGCGACGTGGTGGAATTGACTTGATAAAAATTCCATTGAAAAACAAAGTTTAATTGCTAAGAATACAATAGTTCTTGGTTTGAATTCCTAGGTTTGCAACTGTTTTTCAAATATGAATCTTAATTCCAATAAAAAAATGCTAAACACTCAGTGTTATAGTTTGACACAACTGCTTTGGATGGTTGACAGGCACGCTGGTGGCTGCCTGCAAACTATTGGATACATTATGTGACACATTGAAGCCTGATGGTTAGACCCTCTTCAATAAAAGTCTCGGATATCTCCTCTCGGCAGCCCCAATTGAGAGTTTTGTATTAATTTGCTTCAAGATATTTTGCGACGTGGTGGAATTGACTTGATAAAAATTCCATTGACAAACAAAGTTTAATTGCTAAGAATACAATAGTTCTTGGTTTGAATTCCTAGGTTTGCAACTGTTTTTCAAATATGAATCTTAATTCCAATAAAAAAATTTTAAAAATGTAATTTTATAAAATGGCATTTAATACAGTATAATTGAGTTTGTAGCAAGAATTCCATCATCTAAGAAATTGGGGAAAATAGTGCCCAAAAATGAGTTTCTGCCTATGGCAGTAGTAGTATTAAATATGAAAAAATTCATTATTATTAAACAGATAAAGTTGTTTTCATTTCTTTAGAAATAACATTAGTCCAACAAAATAAATCGGTATTTAATCAAACTTAGTTACACACAACTTAGTTAAACACTATTTTTGTTGTTACTACAGTGTAACCTTGTTATCTCGAACCTACTTTGAAACCCTTGATATGCGGAAAAAAAATTTTTTCCATGCACTTTCGGCATTAAACCAATATAATTTCAATAGTTAGCAAGGGTTTTGAAGAAAATACTTAACTAATTCGAGATATCTCAATTTCTCTAGCACAAAAATTATAAACAATTTTTCCTCACTTTCGAAGTCTAAACAAAGGATTTAAATTTAACAAAAGAACTTAAATGTGCTATCGATAACCAAAACAAAGTTTTTGATGCATACTCGAAATACTGAACATGCCATACAATAGTTTTTTGTCAATATGATCATGTTTAATCAGTGATATTTTCAACCTTTGGTTTATAAGATGCAGGAATATTTAGACTCACTTTTCTCCATGAAAATTAGGTGTTATAGTTTGACACAACTGCTTTGGATGGTTGACAGGCACGCTGGTGGCTGCCTGCGAACTATTGGATACATTATATGACACATCGAAGCCTAATGGTTAGGCCCTCTTCAATAAAAGTCTCGGATATCACCTCCTCTCAGCAGCCCCAATTGAGTTTTGTATTAATTTGCTTCAAGATATTTTGCGACGTGGTGGAATTGACTTGATAAAAATTCCATTGAAAAACAAAGTTTAATTGCTAAGAATACAATAGTTCTTGGTTTGAATTCCTAGGTTTGCAACTGTTTTTCAAATATGAATCTTAATTCCAATAAAAAAATTTTAAAAATGTAATTTTATAAAATGGCATTTAATACAGTATAATTGAGTTTGTAGCAAGAATTCCATCATCTAAGAAATTGGGGAAAATAGTGCCCAAAAATGAGTTTCTGCCTATGGCAGTAGTAGTATTAAATATGAAAAAATTCATTATTATTAAACAGATAAAGTTGTTTTCATTTCTTTAGAAATAACATTAGTCCAACAAAATAAATCGGTATTTAATCAAACTTAGTTACACACAACTTAGTTAAACACTATTTTTGTTGTTACTACAGTGTAACCTTGTTATCTCGAACCTACTTTGAAACCCTTGATATGCGGAAAAAAAATTTTTTCCATGCACTTTCGGCATTAAACCAATATAATTTCAATAGTTAGCAAGGGTTTTGAAGAAAATACTTAACTAATTCGAGATATCTCAATTTCTCTAGCACAAAAATTATAAACAATTTTTCCTCACTTTCGAAGTCTAAACAAAGGATTTAAATTTAACAAAAGAACTTAAATGTGCTATCGATAACCAAAACAAAGTTTTTGATGCATACTCGAAATACTGAACATGCCATACAATAGTTTTGTTTTCTAAATTTCACCTCTAATTGTTGATAGGTTTTTGTCAATATGATCATGTTTAATCAGTGATATTTTCAACCTTTGGTTTATAAGATGCAGGAATATTTAGACTCTAATTTTCATGGAGAAAAGTGATACTAGCGCCACACTTATGCTCAAAGCGCGAAATTTGAATCGATGTCATCTTTCAGATGACATCGATAACACAAGTCTTTCTTGGTGTTGGGATTTTTTTTCTAACACAAGTCTTTCTTGGTGTTGGGATTTTTTTTTCCGTCAGTGTATGACACAAGTCTTTCTTGGTGTTGGGATTTTTTTTTTCCGTCAGTGTATATACCTGTTCTAACAACAGAAAAATGGAAAGATATTTCAGATTCATTCTTTGAAGTCTGTAAAATGCCTCAGTGCATTGGAGTGTGGATGGGAAGTATTGTGAAATAAAATGTCCACCACATGCAGGTTCATAATAATATAATTATAAACATTTTCATTCAGTTGTTTTGATGCTAATTGTAATTTTATTATGATAGATGCTGGAGCATACGGTCGGGACAACGATAGTACATTTTTATGGAATCAGCAATGGGTAAAGCGTTTAAAGGTGATAAATTAAATATTCCTAATCCTCAAAAAATTCGTGGAAGAAATGTTGTAATGCCATTTTACCTTGTAGGTGATGAAGCCTTTCCTCTGAAAAATAATTTATTGAGGCCTTATGCACAATGACAGCTAGATTTTTTCAAACGCGAGTTTAATTATCGTTTATCGACAGCAAGTCGCACAGTGAGTGTGCTTTTGGAATCTTAACAAGAAGATTCGGTATTTTTCAAAATGGTATTATAACTAATGTCGAATTAACAGAAGCTTCAATAAGAAGCGCATGTGTTCTACACAATTATATTCGACAAACAGAAAATGATAGAGGCAATATTTTGAAAAAACAATATTTGGATGAAAATGAAAATATTCCTGAGCTTCAATCTCTGGTTCCTACAACAAATCATAGGGCAAGTACAGAGGCAATACAAATTCGAGAGAAACTAAATACTTATTTTCTATCTCCTATAGGATCTGTACCTTGGCAAAATGACAAATGCTCGTCTTAAATGTTAATGTACAATTTAATTTAAGCAATTTAACATTTTCACAAAATTAAAATAATTAACTTGTATATTTGTGATATAAAATATATAAAAATATATACTTACCTGTCGTTTGTAAATCATTTGCAACGTTTTTCCAAATATTAGCAATGAAATCTTTTTATTACGATGTTTCATATCCTTTGCGTCATAAATTTCTTTTCTGTCTCTAACTAGTTCAATGAGTTTTTCAGTATCCATGATTAAAAGTAATGCAGGAAAGACGGAACGGTGTTAGACGCACAATGACTGAGCTAAAATTCAACTTGTTGAGTCCACATATGTCGTGACTTGATTGAAACTAGTCTGGACTTGACGCGACTCTGAGTGTGAAAGCAAATTATTTAGTTCTTGGTATATCAAGGTTATAAAGGTTGGGCGAGTCTACGTGCATCTGATGTGACGGGACTGGAATTGACGGGCTCGGTGTGAAATGACCCTTACGATGGTAGATAGGAGTGATACTTTCCAGCGTGCCGATCTCGGGTCCCCACAATATGGATGATTCGGATCTCTTCTGTGGGTCGGGGCCGAAATCTTCGAGAGGCAGTATCGATGGATAATAATATTTATAATAATAATTTTTTGGATAATAATATTTTATTATCCAAAAAATTAAAAAAAAGAGATGAAATCGAAATCTTCGAGAGGCAGTATCGATGGATAATAATATTTATAATAATAATTTTTTGGATGATAATATTTTATTATCCAAAAAATTAAAAAAAAGAGATGAAATTTGTTCTCTTTTTCTGCTGCTCAGCCAATCAAAGTCTGAGGATGATTAAGTTCTACATTGGTATCTGTTTCTATTTCAATCTCATATCTCAAAGGTTACTCTTTATTGTTTATAATTGGAAAGTTGTGTAATACACAATAGCCAGCAATAATTTTATTTTTTAAAATAAAATCAGTAATATAGGATGATTAAGTTCTACATTGGTATCTGTTTCTATTTCAATCTCATATCTCAAAGGTTGCTCCTTATTGTTTATAATTGGAAAGTTGTGTAATACACAACAGCCAGCAATAATTTTATTTCTTAAAATAAAATCAGTAATGTCTAAATATTTTAATCTTCGGAATTTTTTTTTAGGAGTCCAAATGTTCTCTCTATTATAGATCTGGCTGAAGCTAATTTAATATTATAAGTAGTTTTAGCACTGCTTAAATGGCTATTATCCCTAAATGGAGTCATCAAATTAATATTTAATGGATATGCAGAATCTGCGATCAAATGATATTTCTTTGGTAAAAGGGGATTTGTATTTGTGAGTCTTTTAAATAAAGAACTCTGACGAAATACTCTGCTGTCATGCATACGTCCTGGCATTCCAATAAAACAGTCAATAAATTTTCCTGTATGATCACAAGTTCATAGAAAGTAAAAATTTATTTCATATATATAAAAATTTATATAAGCTGTAATATATATTATCTACACAAAATTTACTACCTTGTAAAATAATTGAATGAAAGTTTTTCCTATTAAAATAATCAGTAGCGTTATTATGTGGTTGTTTACATGGGATATGGCAACCATCGATTGCACCAGTTATTCCTGGAAAACCAAGAGAACGCTATTGAAACACCTATAAAATAAAAATTTTGTTTAATACATTTTGTATATTGGGTGGAAGCTTTTACATTTTAAACGAAAGTTTTGAAAATGGTGTTATGTATTAAGTAGCATAATGCTTTGTATAACACAATAAGATAAATTCTCTTATATTGAAAAATCATTAATTTTGTAAGTAGTTCATACGTTAAATTACATTGGAAATAATGCAGAGAATATGTAAAATATAAAAAACTACTGGATTTTTCCATATGGTAAGATAAAACATATAAAATGGCTACATGGGATATGGCAACCATCGATTGCACCAGTTATTCCTGGAAAACCAAGAGAACGCTTTTGAAACACCTATAAAATAAAAAATTTGTTTAATACATTTTGTATATTGGGTGGAAGCTTTTACACTTTAAACGAAAGTTTTGAAAATGGTGTTATGTATTAAGTAGCATAATGCTTTGTATAACACAATAAGATAAATTCTCTTATATTGAAAAATCATTAATTTTGTAAGTAGTTCATACGTTAAATTACATTGGAAATAATGCAGAGAATATGTAAAATATAAAAAACTACTGGATTTTTCCATATGGTAAGATAAAACTTATAAAATGGCATGCACAAAAAGTAAAATATTTAAAACACATCAAAAAATTTTAAATATGATATAAATTATCTGTGAAGTTAATTATATAAAGACACTATTAAATTGATATAATGCATTTAAAAAAACTTTTAAGTAAGAGAATTTATATGACTGACTTCAATTTAAATATAGATTTACTTGTTAAGATTAATGATTATTAGACTTGCTGTAGATATATTTTATATGTTGCTTCATTTGGCCATTTGATATATTCTTGCATCAATCCACATAGCACAGATACTATTTCTTTAAAGATACCATGACCAGAACTTTTTGGGATATCAAACCGATCTCCAGCAGCCAAAAAACTTTCTGGTTTTGAAAGCATCCAAAGCGTGAACATAACTTTTTTTGGTAGTGAAATTAATTGATATTTATTTTCTTCAATATTATTCCCAATTTAATTGTCAGTTTCTAAAGAAATAACATTAAATATATTGTATTTTAAAATTTGTTTACTATTAATAAAGTACGAATCTGCATTATAGGTTTTCCGATTTCGACTATTTTCCGTTCCTTCCTAACTGATTTGTATAGGAAATTGAAAGTACAATAAATCAGAATCATCATTTGATAAATATATACATACTAACAGTTATACTTACTTCAAATGGTGTTCTTGACATTCGAAAATGCTCAGCAAATAGGTCGTCATGATTTTTAGGTATAGTTAGTTCAAAATAACCTTTATTTCTTTTTCTTTTGCGACGACACGGGAATTTTAAATTATTATATATTTCATTACATTCTACGATCGAGCTTAAAAAATTCCAATTGTTTCCGCAATCAACTGCTCTCGCAAGCATGGTGTTCAAACAACGATCTGTGTTTACAAAAGGCTCCATTTTCTTTGGACAACCACGCCCTCTGTTGCTACTAATGATCAGTCTGTTACTATGTGCCGTTCAGCAGATACATCAACCGCTACCGCTACAACTCATCTGCTACTTAGAGCCGTTGAGTCTGCTCAACGCAGCCATTGATTCGTCTGAAAGATATGTAAAGCTCTCACTATCTGTGTTGCCAGATAATCTCACACCGGTGTCGCCAAATATCCGCAAAAAAATCGCCATCTGGCGGCAAAAATTGCTAAATATATCGCTAGATTATTTATAGCCTTTTGAAAGTTATTACAAATTCTAATTAATTAAAGCAGTTGAAAATACTATTTGTATGAAAAATTACTTTCTAGGAAAAATAACTAATAAAAAATGAAATTAACAGATAATGTAACTGGGTTAAATTCATTTAATTCATATTACAAGACAAAAATTATTATGTTATTAATTGTAAAGACAGAGGGATTTTTTACATCATCAAAATTTGCATATTATACTTCTGATTAAAAAAATCTTGAAAAAATAATTTCTTCTTTTATGAACTATTACAATAACCGATATGTTTTTTTATTACAATGTGATAAAAATAACATTTAAAATAGAACTTCATATAATATGCAATATAGAACTATCCAAATTGTGATATCTTATTTGACTAATTTCGTGTTTATTGCCGTTGTTCATTGGGATCTTACATTGACGCACTACAGTATTTGCAAATGAGTTGATCCATATCTAGACATAATATCTACCTCTTTATTTACAAATGAAATAGAATATTTGTTTTGATTTCGGGAAAAGATCTACGAATGTAAAAATATGATATTCTTGTTTGTTTACATATTTTTGATAAAGGGTTATCAGATTACATAAAAATCATTAAGCTTGCTTGTAATAATGTTTTTCTTTAGAAAGCAGACCCTTGGTGGAAAGTAAGGATTTATACACTCGACATATTTACATTAATAAAAATTGACAAATTTAAAATAAATTTCGTGACGAATTGTCCGTATGGACTGCGGATCGGCGCAAAATTATGTAACCACTTATGGGTTAAATATAATTTTCATTTCGTTTAATTTTACAATCTAATACACAAATATTTAAAAAAAAACAATTAATATGCTATTGTGAAAATTACATCAACTAACTGAATAGCTTTATCAATTATTGTATTAATGAATTCATCTGTCACAGAAAATGTTTCATCATTATGATTAATATCATTGTTTGCATTTTTATACATTTCATTTGTAAAAGCTTTCAGTATACAATCATTTGGCTCAATTATCTCACTATTAATTCCTTTTAATTTTTTGGCATATCGAATTCGACTGACTACTCTATCGTCAAAGCAAGACGATTTCTCAGTTTTTACATATTTTACGCCCCTTTTCAATCAAGAAGTTTACTAACTGGGCAGAGCCAGTTCCAACCATGGGGTGCACCCACACCCGTGGAAGGAATTCGACTGACTACTCTATCGTCAAAGCAAGACGATTTCTCAGTTTTTACATATTTTATGCCCCTCCCCTTTTCAATCAAGAAGTTTACTAACGGGGCAGAGCCAGTTCCAACCATGGGGTGCACCCACACCCGTGAAGGGGGGCCGGATGGTAAAGGACGGGGATCACTGGGCCGGGCCCAGTACCCCGAAAAATCCGAGACGCGAACCTGGGTCCTCCTGCTTTGCGCGCCAACGCGTTACCACTCTGCCATCCGGTCGCCTATTTCTCAGTTTGCTTTTCACATTATTCATCATTGAGAACAGCCTCTCCACAGTGGCATTAGAAAATGGTAATGACAGAAGTCCTAAGACTAATTGTACAAGATCTGGAAGCATTGTGCAACTACTTTCATCTTGAATCTTTACTACACTAGCCCAAATCTAACAAGATCATGTTCTAGGTTGAAACTCGCTTTATCAATGAAGAATAATTGCTTCCATTGAGCCTGACAAGAATCTACAGTACAACATAGATTAGGAAATGCAGCAGCCAAATCAGATAATTGGTTGAAGTGGATTCAGTGCTTTAGCTTGGCTGAGAATTGTCAGTTTTTCAAAAGTAGCAATATTCTCGGGTTCTATTTAACCTATCTAGTTAACTCCAGAGGGAGATGCAAAGCATTCCTAGTAAAGTGATTCTTATCATCATCAAGCAATTTGTACTGGTCAACAGATCTTTGAAAATCAAATCCAAAATAAATACAAGACTTAGGCATCAAGTATTTGTCAAACTCAAAATGAAATAAATTGGAATTATTACATTTTTGCAATTGGCTTGGTGTAACAAATATTTTAAATAAAAAATAATAAAATGTCAGCAAGTTGCTAAACAAGACACATTTGGATTTTCCAGTTGAAATATGTTAACTCAATGAACCTCTTATATTTCCTGGTAAATCCCAACGTATAACCTTAAATTCATCGCGAGTGTAGTTAGTCAGCGATGATATGTTGGGCATATACGGCAAAGCATGGATAATACATGTAAAAGTTATGGGTATTTTCATCAATACGTCCAAACCACCCATGAATATTTGGGATAAAAGAATTGATGTATGGTGGTCTTTCAAATAGTTTCTGTTGGTATCTAAAACCACTCAGTTTCGACGTTTCCAAAGTAAAGCATGCACCGGGCAATAACCTCAGGTACAGACAGCTTAAGGCCATGAATGAGCATGCAAAATCTGCGCTCATCTTCGGATATAAAACATCCATTGCTATCTTCAATATCGAGAAGATGGGCCCAAAGTATCACAGCACAATAATATGAGAAAAATCTGCGACACATATTCTTTGGAAAATCATTTTTAATTTTATTTTCATAGTATATATAAATTTCATTCACCACAAAATCAAATCCAGAACATTCAGAGTAAAGATATTTGACCTGTGGGACAGGAATTAAGTCAAAATTTTGTATATTAGTTGCTGGAGATACAATTTGACAATTAAAAATATCTCCAGCGTCATTTGTCGTTCGGGTTGAGTTGACACTAGCAGAAGGTGCACTCGTAGTCGGGGTACTTACACGACCCATGAAACCGCACACAACCAACCAACCAATGAACGAACCTCTTTTAGGATATATCTTAGAAAGTTTATATAAGCTCTCTTTACTCGATTTCTGTACAAGGAATATAACTGCGTAACTTAGTTACCTGCATTTCCATATCTGTTTTTAAAATACTGTAACAAACAATCCCACTGATCTACAATTCTTTCTACTGAACAATATAAACTTCCTCAGAGTTTGTGATACTCAATGGCTATTTTCGAAGCTTTAACACTGTCAAATTGTTTAATCAGTTCCCCATAAGCGCACTGTCTCTTACTAAAATTAGAAAACATGAATGTTTTTGACAAGTATATCAGTGTGATCAGGTAATATTTTAGATGCATAGTTTGCAGAAATTGTTTCTAGAATTTTTCCTTTAAAATTAAAGAAATGGAATGATACTGTTCAACATTTACATTTGTTCCATCAATCCCAATTCTAATTAACTTTTGCAAATTTAATCCTTCATTTTCTAATGCATTTATGACAGCAGTAACTAAACTTTGTGCTGTTCCTGATTTTTATGGATACATTCTAAATAACGTGTCGACAATTATATTTTTCTCCCTGCTATAATAACGAATAATCATCCGATCCATTTAATGTCCGATATATTTGTGCCAATATTTATCCAATATTAAACTGAACCGACAGTTGCTTAATTTTATATTCTTTATTATTTCTTCGTGAAAGTAAGGAGCAAACACAATATTTTTTAAGGCAGTTTGTTCTCTGCATTTGCACATCACTGAAAGCAGACTCATCTTTCCCTGTACTGGGACTTAGGCTGTGAATTAAATCTACAACTGCATCAGCATTTCGTAGAGATGAGGTTTCAGCTATATAAAATGCAATCTTGAGCTCATTAATTTTTCTCCTAGTTTCATCCGTCAATATATAACTTTCAACGGGACGAACTGGAATTGCTATTATTTTTTCGGCTTCCTTGTCCTTGGCTGTTTTCCATGCTTTAGTAGATTTGCTTTACGTGCTCGAAGATTGACCTGGCAAAATCTGCATTTCACTGGGTTAAATTTGTACCCAGTGATTCCACCTAATCTATTAAAAAACAGTATTGAATAGAATAATTATTAGAAAAGATTTAGAAATTAGAAACAGGTGTAATAATTAGTAATTTTTAGCAAATCATTCGTTTTAAAATTAGATCATTCTGCCATTTTCTTGTATATTTTTGTCTATCATTCAGACTTTGCGGAGCGCCGCAAAGGCTGAATGATAGTTAGCTCTTTGATTTATGGAAACACCTAACAAAAATTTAATTTCACCAAAATCTTCTGAGACTTATTCAATAGTTTGAAAGGCCTGCAATGATTTTGAAAAAATTAAGTTATAATCTTAATGAAACTGTAAAATTTTAAACTGCTACGAAGCGGCTGCGCGGGTTACAGCAGTGAACATAGACAACAATGGCAGTATCAGACGGAGCGCCGCAAAGGCTGAATGATAGTTTAACTATCAACCAAAGCCGCGATGGCAATCGGTCGAAATAACTAGAAAACTATTAGGGGTAGGTAATCGGTTTAAACCGATTCCGGTAGCACTCGAGGGTTAGAAAGAAACCGGCCAAGAACCGGGGGCCCGCGTGGTCTCCGTTAGGAGAAAATTAGGTGGCAACGCCGGCGATTAAAAACGAAACGGATGGGAGTTTTCGCCTCCGACCCTAGCCGAAACTTTGCGCGCTGCCCGATTAATTTTTGTTTTTTTTTTTTTTTTACGTTTCCGGAGGAAGAGAATTAGCCTTTTATTCGGATCCTAAATTGTACAGGTTTGCCTGTACATTTGATTACACTGCTAGCTGGACCTTGTGTGAAATTTTATAAAATGATTATTATTAATTTAAATATTAAAATTATTTAGTAATTATTACTTTATTATACAAATCATTTCTCTGTAAAACGATACCAATTATAAACTTCAACAAATAGGTAAAAAAATTATTTATTAAATTACAACTGTTGAAATTTCATTCAGATTTTTGTTGGAATTTGAGTTAATTGGGATAATAATTTGCTGCTGGAATATTAAAATTCGTGATGATCATGAGGCCCAATACGTCATTGGATATGATCAGATCATCGTTAGATATTAAATTTTAATGTTTTCATTAAAATTATCCTTTCAACAAATCAAAATTATAATTGTGTATCGCTCTACGAATTGTTTTCCTTTATTTTGAACTTGTATATCAAGTTACAGCTGGCATTTTCCTCTTAAAGTGCTGTAATTCGATATTTTGTGTAGCAAAACCAATAATATACAGTATTAACTTACAATGAATATTTTTATAATTAATTTCAGTATCATAAAAATATAACTAATGATTAAATTAAGTGAACGTCAAATAAATATAGTTTGAACTAAGCATAATTAAAATTTAAATAAAACTTCACAGAATTTTAACTTTATAAATTAGTTTAATTTATTTTATTTTAATAATTAAATAAATTTATATAAATATTAGCGAGTGCCATTTATTTTAGTCATTAATTAAATTTAATCTAATAATTAAGAGAATTTAAAGAACTTACATAAGATGTAAAAGTTGATCTAATATTAAAGAACCATTATGAGTAACTTGTGAATAAAATTATTAATCTCACTTGTCAGACTATGATGTTGGAATCTTAATTGATGTAATATTACTATTATTTATATATAAAGTCATGCACACTAACAACAGCAACAAATCATAGATTTTCCTTTCAGAGACAATTACCTATACTGTCTATAGAAAATGTCTCTCAAAGTGACGTCCTTGTACGATAGGCACTCACTCCATCTATTATTATTCTATCTAACTATATATCAATCTTAAATGCATATACATTGTTTATTTATTATAATTTCGTATTTTTGTTACTGATATAATGTTTATAAATTTGTCTGCGTTTTTCCTCAATTTTTAGAAGAAATCTAAACTAATAAAAAAGTGCATAGTATACATGTGGTGGTTGCGATTATTTTTTAGAACGTGAGTTAATATCTTTAAATTTTATTAATTTTGTAATTTTTTGCAAGTTGTTCATCAGAATTTTAATGTCAAATGCAATTAATTAAAATTGAGATCGATATTAAAGATATGACGACCCTTAAAAAAGTATAATTTAACAACCTCAAAAAAAAAACTTATTTAATTTTAAATGATTTTTTTTTCTCAATTGGAGCAAACATTTTGAATATTTTTTTTTTGTAGAATATTAACTGGTATATTATCGTTTCAGTATTTTATTTTTAATTTTGTTTAAAATGTAAAGCATTAGGAGGACTGAAAAATCTTACAAAAACACTATTTTTTCAGAGTAAGTTTAAAGAAGTTTTAATGCTGTCTTCAAATTTTTTTTTCTTGGAAAGTCCTGAATTCGAAGTCAAAAATTTAAAGCTTTTGACATGTTTTCATATATGTAAAAAATAAATATTGTACGAAGAAATCCCGGATAATTTCGAAGAATATTTCAGCCAAATTTCTCATATATGTTCATTCTTAATGGAGAGTTTCAGAATACAGTATTTAGCTTTTAAAATTTTTGTGATCTCCATAAGATTTTAGACAGGTTATATTTATTTTTAAATAATAACATCATGTAATCTATAACTTTAAATATCATTAAAAGATATTCCAAAGTATTTTTCTTTTTAAACTTTAGGGTAATTTCTCTAAAATTATGATCATTAATTAAAACGGAAAACTAGTTTCATGCTTAAATATTCTACATAAAAAGAAAAATTTGTAGAAAAGCAATACATAGGTAACGCTAGATAATTTTGGTAATTTTTAATAAATTAAAAAATTAATTAAATAATCTTAAGAAGAAGTTAATTTTCATTAATTCAAATATAGAATAAGCTAAAATTATAAAACATTAATACACAAATTTATAATTATTGTTATCAAAGCATATAATAAATCCATAATTAGAGTAGACAGCATATAATAAATCCATAATTAGAGTAGACATAAAGCTATAATTTCTGCTTTTTTTTTCATAAAAGTTTTTATTAATTTGATAAAATTGATTGTAAGTGAAAAACAACTCAAGATAAATTATTATAGAGGCTATGAAACTGTATCTGAGAACTTTCATTACATAAATGTTTTAATAAAAAAAAATAATAGTTGCAAGAAAAACAATAAGCCCTACCCTAAATCCATAATTAGAGTAGACATAAAGCTATAATTTCTGCTTTTTTTTTCATAAAAGTTATATTTATTAATTTGACAAAATTGATTGTAAGTGAAAAACAACTCAAGATAAATTATTATAGAGGCTATGAAACTGTATCTGAGAACTTTCATCACATAAATGTTTTAATAAAAAAAATAATAGTTGCAAGAAAAACAATAAGCCCTACTCTTTTATTATATTAAGATATTTCTAACATACTTTTATTACAATATTGTAATTTTTATGGCCTCTAAACAGGGCAGGGCCGACTAATTGTGGTGTCTGAGACAAGTTTTAAAAATGGCGCCTTTTGAAACTTTTAAAAAAAGTAAATAATAATAATCTACTTAAACCGCGTTTTTTCGTATCTTGAGGAAAATGTAGTGTGGTTCACCTGGCTCTCAACCTCATACAAAAACATTATAATCTATTGTGCAATAAACGACAAAACTAAAATTATAATAAATGTTTAACTTAATTGAAAAATAAACACATTCTGTTTATTTTTAATTAATCTCAAATTTATAGCAACTAAAAAAAACAGAATATTTTCTTCTATTTATGCATTATTATAAAAATTTTGTGATATTAATATATGTATATGATTTTTTGTTCTTCATTATACATTTCATATTTTTATAATTCATTTTGGCCCCTGAGGCGGTTGCCTCGTTGCCTCACCTATGGAACCGGCCCTGCCCCTAAACTAGCAAACTTCATATAATAAATCAATAATAAAATTAGACATAAAGCTATAATTTCTGTTGAATTTTTTTCTTTGCATAAAACTTATATTTATTAGTTCGATTTAATTGATTTTAACAGAAAATCAAGTCAAGGTAAATTGTTATGGATTCTAATAAATTATATCTAAGATCAAGGTTATACTCATATTTACATCAGTTAGCTTCATTTTCTGAATTGAAGATGTGGCAGTTCATACAATAGAATAAAAATTGATTTATTTTACGGAATACAAAATTATAATATACAAATAAAAACTTGTATTTATGTTATAGAAATTAAATTATAAAAAAAAATTAATTTTAGTTGTGTCTGCATTGTAAAATTTTACATCATTCAAAATTTTCTATAAATTAGATCTATTTTTAAAATAAAATCGAAGTAGCGCATTTATATTCTTAGGTTATGGCTTCCTTATTTTTCCTTCTTTCCTATAACTAGAAGAATAAATTTTATTGAATTGTGTGATACGCCAAAATCTCTCAATTCAAAAAATGAAGATGAATTATGAATATCAATTTGACTTTATATGCTTCAAATTGGAATATACAGATCAATTTAAATATTTAGGTTGCATAATGGACAAAAATTTTAATTGGATTCTTCACTTAAGGCATGTCCTTGGTAGAGCGGACTCTTTGGTCTCAATGTTTAAACGAGTTGCAGCACGTAGTTGGGGCCTTAATTCAAAAACACCACAGTTAACATATGCATGCCCGGTCTGGTTTGGGGTGGTTGGCAAAACAAATATTAAAGAGATGCTACTTCGTTTTCAACGTCGAATGGCAATTAGACTAATTAAAGGGTATAGAACAATTTCACGTCATTCATCGTTAATTTTAGCAGGTATTTTGCCTTTAGATATTCAAATTAAAGAAATTGCAGATTTATATTTTGTTATAAAATCAGGGTTCCTGGAAATTAATAATACTGTATTTGAGATTGATAATAATGCTAATTTTCGCCAGGTTCCTCATCCTGGCCTGTATTGCTCTGACTTAATTGACATAAAGTAAAAGCAAATTGTATATATATATATCAAATGCAATATTTGTCTGTTCCGCAAAGGCTCTTGTATCGTTTGATCTCTCAAAACAAATTTGCCCTGGAGACTTCCCACTCTTTTCCTCTGGTTCCGGTTCTTTGCCTTGTTTGTTTTCCGTTTGGGTTTTGACTCTTGTCTGGGGGCTTGAGTGTGTTTCTTCTTCCCCTGGCTGGGTTCTTGTTTTTGGACGTTCTTTGTTTTCCTTGCTTCCGGTTTGCTTGCACAATTTCATACAAGCGCAATAAAGTTTTTGCACACACAATAAACATTCTTTAAAAATCCTAAACCCATTTCTGGGTGTAGTAAACATTTTTAAAACACACCTATGGGGCTCCTTGTGCTCTCCTCAGAGTGGAAAGGGACCCAACTATTGCTTTGACTTTTTCTTAAAAAAAAATCTTTTTAGTCATCTGCCTTCAACTTTTGCTGTTACAATCATGTAAACTAAACTAACAAAAAATAACTTTTGTGAAAACAACAAAAAAATAATAAAGTAAAAGCAAATTGTATATATATATATCAAATGCAATATTTGTCTGTTCCGCAAAGACTCTTGTATCGTTTGATCTCTCGAAACAAATTTGCCTTGGAGACTTCCCCCAGCCCTAGTGCACAATAGACCATTGTTGGTCGCAGTGCTTGGGCTGAAAAAGGCCCCTCCCTATTCTATTACTGCTATTACTACTCCCACAACCCTAAGAATGATATAGGTTGCCACGGTCAATATCGTCCTAAGGGGATGCAACGAAAATGCCTTCATTTAAATCCTTCGGAGTGGTATTCGAATTGGGGATGACATCATAGCGACACATTCACCGAGAAATCAATATTCAAATAATCAATATCAGGTTTTCCTAATACAGTATATGTTTTCAGACTATGTCCGGGTACACTTTACTGATAGTTTATGTTGTAACCTAGTGATGTATGTCATAATTAATTAAAATTACACTATTAATCATTGACATATTGTGCTATATATACATATTATAATATGTACTGTGTATAGATATAATACATACATATATGTGCATTAATCTACTTGTAAATATATTATCATATTTTACTTATTAAAACATTGAATAAATGAGAAACAGCACTTTTCAAGAGATATTTATTTAATTTATTAAACGATTTAAGTTAATTAAAAAAAAAAGATAAATGCATTTTGTAGAAATTTAAATTAATCAAGAAAAACTTTGTTTCAATGACTTAAATTCATTCAAAGCTACACATTCTTATTTTATAATTTGTAAATTAATATTTCTAAACCATTTTGGAAATATTCTCAATTATTCTCATTATTTATTAATAATTATTATAACTTCTATTAAAGTGAACGGGAATTTTATGAATATCGAATTCTAAATAATTTTTTTTCTTCCGCTCTTCCGATCTTATTTATTATTTATGATTAATTATACTTCGAAAATATCAAATTAATAAATATATATATTGAGATAATAGGGTTTTTGGCTTTTGTATTTTAATCAACGATCTATGATTATAACGAACAATACTTTAAGTCGTATTGTTGTCTGGAAACATTTTTCATTTTACAAAGAAAGGAAAACTGAGGCTGCCGTTTTTAGCAATATATGATTATTGATATTTTTCATTAAATGGAATATATATAGTAGTTTAATTTCTATAACATTTTATAATATATTACATTCAACTTTAAAATTAAAATACTATATAGATAGATTATAGCATGGGTTTTTCAAACTGCGGGTCGCGAAATAAATAAAATGGATAGCGAGAATTGAAAAAAAAAAATGCACATAAATGTTTGGATTACGAGTATGGTCCATTTGCGCAACTAATTTATTCAACAATCATTTTAGATTGTTAGTAAATGATGAGCATTTTCTTCAGACTTATCTTTTCAAATAAGAATTTAATAAATTATAAAAAAAGATGTAAATTGAGCTATTTTGAAAACACTCTTATTTTAGCCATTAATATAATTTCCGAGATGAGGCAAACTTTAACTAAAGTTTGCATTATAT
Source organism: Olivierus martensii (assembly GCA_000484575.1). Taxonomy (NCBI): domain Eukaryota; kingdom Metazoa; phylum Arthropoda; class Arachnida; order Scorpiones; family Buthidae; genus Olivierus; species Olivierus martensii. The sequence continues at coordinate 11,264 of AYEL01051076.1, read as the reverse complement.
AGAAACTTCAACATTAGGTATCTTTAGCTGTAAAGGTGTATAAATCTAGTATATTGTGTTTAAAACTATGATTAAATATATTAGAGTCAAACTTTAACTAAAGTTTGCATTATATAGAAACTTCAACATTAGGTATCTTTAGCTGTAATGGTGTATAGATCTAGTATATTGTGTTTAAAACTATGATTAAATATATTAGAGTTATACTATATAATGTATGCATTATTCTATAATATTGCATAAAATATATATTATTTGATTATAATAAATATAATAATTCATAATGTAAAGTAATAATAGAAAATTCATATTTTGGAATAGATGATTTTCATTACTCATTATCGAATTAATGCATGAATTTCAAACAGTTATAATCTTTATTAAAATCCTCAATTTTTCATTTTTTACAAGAAATTAAAAAAAAATGAATTATAGAATTGGCTAATAGGTATATAAATTATAATCTTTTAGCTATATCAAAAAAAAAAATAAAAAATAGCTGATGTATAAAGAGGATAAGAATATTGCAGTTAAAATAAATAAAAAATGTGCAAAAAATAATTCTAAAGAACGTATAGCATATAATAATTTGAATATGGCGAATAAAATAAAATTTTATGTCAAGTTTTTAAATTAACTACAGATCAAATATTGTTCCAAAAATTAATAATTAACAGATAAAGTTTATAAAAGCCTCTTTTAATACAGTGTTAAATGTTTCCTAGCATAATGAACAATTTTTTTTCCAGCAAGGATGATTATCGATTAAAACTAAACGATTAAATTAACTAACGCTTAAAATTTCATAAGTTACTTGCTGCTTAAAGAAATTAAACGATATTTCATTTAATAATATTTATTTACATTCTTCTATAATTTATGTAGGCCAATTGCTCAAATGAACCTTTCTCGCTTGTTGCTCAAATGATCCAGTTGCGCTAATAAACGCAAAATTGGAATACAGAATTATAAAATAATTTTTTTTGAAAGCATTTCATTTTTCTTTACATTTAAATATGAATCATCCATAACAAATATGTAGCATTGGTCAATAACGAATAACTGAACACAATAATTCGCAGAAAGTCTGTTTTTTTATTTAACACACATGTTGAATCACTATATAAATGCAGTTTCAACAGTGGGTCGCAGTCAAAAAAGTTTGAAAAACGATGGACTAAAGTATAAATGAATATATTTTCAATAATATTTTAATCATTAATCATTACTCGAATTATTTGCTTTCTTACAATCTTTAATTGAATGAGCTAAAATTAAAATTTTTATTTAATTTTTTTATTTTTATATAAATATTTTCCTAGTCGCATGCATAATAAAATATTTAGAACTTAATTTAATTATTGAATTTTTTTTTAACTGAAAGATAATATTAAATATATTTTGTATGAGTTAATTATTATTCTATATAAATCATATTTTAAAATTACATAGCAATAGTGAGAAAATGATAAATTAAATATTTTGATTTTCTTTCTTTTTTTCCTCCTGTTATATTTTTAAAATTAATTTAATATTTGGAGTAAAATTGCAACATGATCTTCACAAGAAAAATTATTAATTATAGGCTAACTTGTATTCAGTAAAGCGAAAAATCTGTTTCAGCATTAATTCCTCGAATAATAAAATTATTCCTTGCTTCATTTAATCCTTTTAAGGTTTTATAAACTATTAAATTTCTTCGTACAAACAATGAAACTTTTATTATTGTACTTTGCTAATGTTACTCAATATAGACAATATTACTTGTTAATTTGATAACTTCGAAGAAAAATTAACCATATAAAAAATTTAATATTTAAAATTCTTTAAATGTACATTCTTACGTTCTTTTTTATTCTAACTGTTCAAGAAAATTAATCACGGGAAACTTATTTAATATTTCTGTACAGTTTTAAATCGCATTTGTATTCAAAGTACGAATATTTCCTTATAAACAATTTCTCAGCTTATTTTGAATTAGTATAACTTGAATAACAAGAATAATTTATTTTAGAATTTTTTATTAATATTTAAAAATTTTCCGTTCACCATAATTGAATTTATAATAGTTATTTGTATTATTTACTAATAACTAAGAGAATTTAAATTTCCACAAAATGTATTTATCATGTTTTTCTAATTAACTTAGATCGTTTAATAAATTAGTTACATTTCTCTTGGAAACGGTTACTTTTCGTTTATTCAAATTTATACATAAATTCACCACTACATTACAATATAAGTTATAATTTATTTTTACTTTATTTATTATTATTTTTTGTTGTTTTATATGAAAAAAAGTTTTTTTTTAGTGTAGTTTACTTGATTGTAACAGACAAAAATTCAAGGTAGACTGTTACCAAGGTTGAAACATAAAAAATCAATATAATATTCATATTTACGTCTATTATCTTCATTTTTTTTGAATTAGGGAATATGGTGATTCATAGAATTCAATAAAAATTTATTGTTCTAGTTAATCTATACATGAAATTCTATATTTTCGAATAATTTAAAAATTCTAGTTTTAGTAAAAAATAAGGTTTATAGTTTGACTTTAAATATTTTGTTTTTGTCATTGTTGCTGAATCATTTACATCTATTTTATTTAGATATATGAAAATATATCTAAACAAAATAGATCTAAAAAAAAATCTAAAGATTTAAAAGAAGTCTAAATTCATGTTTTTATAACTAAAAAATGAATTTCTATATAAGTAATTAGCTTAAATTCTAACATTGAAAATTCATCTGATAATTTTATTTTTTCTGTTAAGATACAACTAGTTGATAGTATAAAGCATTTATACTCTTCTTTTTTATGTTTATTACTTCCTCATTCTTTTAGTTTGTTTTTTTTTATTCACTTCGATTGTTGAAGTTGTTTTGAAACTTCCTCATAAAATGGTTTACATCAACATTACGCTTCTCTTTAACCTTGTACTGGTCAATTTTGGCATTCCTTTTTTCTTTTCTTGTTTGTATTCTGTCTTTTGATATAGTTGGGCTGAAACCTTTCAATACTTCCCTAAAAAAGTAATTAGGCATCGATGCAGAGTATGATAAATATGGTTGCATATCCATTTTTACATAAAAAAATCAGTGTCTCAGTTTGTTATTATTATGGCAAGTACGGAATAAATTTTTTAAATTATTTCCGGCAACTCTAAAAATTGCTTCCGCCGTTCGCTCGTTGTTTTCGCTTTCGCGTTCGCGTGACGTCGTCGTTGAGTATGGATTTTGTATTAATCAAACTTTAATTAAATATTTAAACAAAAATTAACTAATTATGAACGTTTATAATAACTAATTGTCTAATTTAGAATAAAAATATTGATGATAATTATTTTATTTAATAACATATTAATTTTATTATATGAATTGCGTGCGTCAAGGGGTAGCGCCGCATCTACCTTATACGGTTCGCGTATAGATTCTTACAATAATATCTCTCCAAAGTTTTCCTTTTGTATTTTAAATCATAAATAGATAAGTATAGAACAAAAATAATTAAAGTTCATATAATTTAAAACTGATTATTTCTAAAAATGAGGTATTAAAACGACATTTCTATGTAACGTGAAAATAATATAAGCGCTTGGGCCAAAATTTGGGAGATATTGAACAAAATATTAGTGATTTGTATATATCCAATCGTTTTCTAAATATCTTAAAAGAAATCGGATTGTTGTTATGATTCAGAAATTTATACGAAATTTATGAATTTCTTATATAAATTAAATCTAATTTATATATCATATTGTAAAAAAAATTATAAATCATAAAGTATCCATTCCTAACTTAAAAAATCATGTTTTCTACATAAAATCACATAAATGTTTACGAATAACTAAAAAAAAAGAACCGCCAGGAATAATAATTTAAAAGATATAGCTCCCTAAAGAAAGCATATAGATGGCGAGTGTTTCTGTTGACGTTTAGAATGACGTCAGTAACAGGGAGGCGGCTGACCTTTCCCTCTTCTGTCATTTTAATTGCAGTAAGATTGTTGTTAACTAAATCTAATTGGCGCTGGTTTATATTGCGATAAATTGTTTGAATGCTAGTTTATAAAAGGTGTTATTTAAAGTAGTATATACGCGATATCCAATTATATACAGGTAGTCCTCGAATTATGACGGGGTTCCGTTCCAACGTAAATAGATTCTGATGTAAGTCGAGAACTTTTTAATTCTTGATTTGTTTGTTTTCCGTTTTAATATTTTCATAAATTAGATTTCTATTTAACTTAAAAGGCTAAATTTAAAGCTTTCCTCGCCTTTTTTTTTTGCGTTTGAATTTTTATCAGTAGAATTATTTCTATTAATGCACATGACAGAGTTACAAGATACAATAATATTGCTTTGCTTGCGACTAATAGCGATGTTGCGATGCGTAGACAAAAGTAATGTCATATATTCAAGTGGCAAAGTTGAATTGGAGAATTTTTAGTAATAATTTTTGGCCGTCGTAAATGCGAATTGTCGTAAATCGAGTAGTCGTAAGTCGAGGACTACTTGTAATTAAAATCAAAAATTAAGGAATAAACATAGCAGAACAATTTCCACAAAATTAACTATCTCTAAAATGAAAATTTTCTATTTTAATAGATCTACATCGTTCATTAAAATGGAAAAATTTCGTAATAAAACAGATTTTATGAAGAATGGAAATTTATCTTGTTAAAGTAGATTATTTTTGTTGATTAATTTCAATGGAATAAAAACATTACGTTTTTAAAATATATTGTAGTAATTAATTAAAGCTGAAATGTATACATAGATGAATTCTATGTTAATCTAGTAGCGCATTCAGCAATTGTTGCTCCTATCTAGAACAAAGTTTTAGAAAGAACTTATCGCTTGTTTTCCGAATGTGTCTTTCATTTTGGAATAATTAAAGTTAAGCAATTAAAGTATATCATCAAAAATATGTTCAATTGCCTAATATCTTAAATCTTATAGAAATCTTTGGAATAATTAAAGTTAAGCAATTAAAGTATATCATCAAAAATATGTTCAATTGCCTATTATCTTAAATCTTATAGAAATTTATTAAATAATTTGATAGTTTTATTGACAGTAGATATAACACGAATGTCACTAATAGTAATATAGTTATCATTGTGAAAAAGTAAAACAATAACAGATATTTTTGCTGCGATTTTATGGAATATTATTTAAAACATATATAAAATTTATACATTTTGATTTTGCTTATTTTACCTTAAAACTTAGGAATTTTGAGTTGAATTGAAGCCAGTTTCGTCATTCAGTTTAATTCCAATTTTATCAGAAATAACGTTTTGAGATCGCTGTTATTAGTTATATTAAATCTATATTTTAGATAAGAGTATAGTTATCTATCTTATCTGTTATGAGAAAGATTTTCTATGATCCTGCAGGTAACCTAGGATACCCAAAATCAAAATGCTCCAAGAGATAGGGCACATTGACGTCGTTCTTTTTTTTATCTTCCATATAAGTCTCACACTGTTTGATCTATCGGCACCAAAATTTACAAAATGTTTCCCTCTAGATACCGAAAGTACTCTATGGGCAGTGTCTCAAACTGGCGGTCCGCAGGTCGCATCCGGCCCGCAAAGCAATTTTGTGAGGCCCGTGAAGATATTTTAGCTATTTGTTTAAATATATGTTGCGAAGTATGAAGTAATGATGACGTCATGCTAGCATACATCATCCTTATTTCATACTATACAAGAATATCACGACGAACAATGAATGACATCACAATGACGTCCTCAGTATATGGCACATTATGACGCAATGATTATTGATATCGAAAAAGTTCGTCCGTACGACTTAAAAATGGATGATGTCCCAGAATGTTATCAGAGTGTGACATCAATATGCCATAGCAATGATGTCACAATAGTTCCGACGTAATCAGATAGCAATGGATGATGTCACAAACGTCAGAATGTGTGACGTAGTAATGCTATCGTTATATTACGTGTTTGTGACATAAAAACGACGTTAGAAAAACCGTCGGAATGTGTGATATCATTGTGACATATCGATGATGTCACAAAATCTCATAACTTAATCAATGGAGAAATCTTTGTGGCGTAGCAATGAATGCCGACACAAATGTTCCGACGTACAACATAATGGATGATGCTAAGAATGTCATCAGGATGTGACGTCAAAACAATTCTGACGTCGTAATCAATGATGTACCAGAACGTCACCAGTTAATGACGTCATTATGATGTACAATGGAATGTATCACGAATCGTCAGTGTGTGAAATCACAAAAGTCCAGATGAATGATACCACTGTGATATCATCAACACACTCAAAGATTTTAATTTTTTCCAGCTTTGCTTATATGTAGAATATCATTTGTAAGTATCAGAAAATTTCGCAAACCAGAAACTAATATTTCTCTAGAAATGATGTATCAGAAATTCCAACAGTATCAGCAGTACAGCGACTAATAAATTTATATAATATTAGCGACTGCCATTTAATTCTATCATTAATTAAATTTAATCTAACATTTAAGAGAATTTTAAGAACTTACATAGGATGTAAATGTTGATCTAACATTAAAGAACCACTACAAAATAACTTATGACAAAAATTATTAATCTCAGACTGTAATCTTGGAATTGTGACTTAACTGATGTAACAGTACTATTATTTATATATAATGCTGTGCACAACAATGAAAAATCATAAATTTTTCTTTCAGAGACAATTATCTATAGTGTGTCTAGAAAATGTTTCTCAAGATGATGTCTTTGTACGATAAACAGGTCACTCCATCTAGTGTTATTTAATTTAAATATAAGTACCGTACATAAATTTTGAAGACATTACATAATTTTTTATTTTTTATATTTATGTTAATGATAAATTGTCTGTAAGTATTTTTTGAGTTACTCAGTTATAATATAACTAATATAATAAAAATTATGTCTGTGTGCATGTGATTGTGGTTATTCTTCAGAAAATAGAATCAGAATCTTTAAATTTTGTTAATATTATATTACAGGATATTTACGAGAATTGCAGTGCTAATTGTAGTTAAAATCAGATCGATATTAAGGATTTTTTCGAGGATTACAATTCATTAAAAATTATTGTTAAAATTATTTATAATTAAATTAACTTTTTTTTTGAAATTTTTTTTATCAGTGGAAAAATCTTAATGATTTCATTTCAACTTTATTAATTTTTTGCAGATTGATTGGCATTCTTTTAAAATTTTTTTCATACATATTTCAGACAAAATTCTTCACAGATGTAAGATTTTGTCTAAAATTTTGTATAAAACTAAGCGAGAAATGAAAAATTTTCAATCATAACTTTTAAAAATCATGTTATTTTCAAGAATGTTTTTATTTTACAACTTTCTTCTAAATTCATTTAATTTAAAGTCTCGAAATTTAGAATATTCGACATGTTTTCATATCTGGAAGTAAGTGCGAGTACATCTCAAATATTATTGTTGAATCATGCAATTAAATTTAGTATGAATAATTTAATCCCGATGGGGGAGTTTTTAGAATTTTAGTTATTAAAATTTTTGATCTCTGTAGATTAAATTTATGTTTTGATTTACTTATGTTTTGATGTTGATACCAAAATTCATTTTGTTTTTAAATTGAAACAATCAATTTAAATACATACAGAAAATTTGTAAAATTGCAATATATAGATAACTCTAGATAATTTTGATAGGTTTTTTTAAATAAATTTAATTGTCTATAAATTAAAAAATTAATTAAGATTTCTTGAAAAAATATTAATTTTCATTTATTCACAGTTAGAATAAATAAAATTAGTGTAATTTATTTTTAAATCATGGATTAATGCACATTTATATACATACAAGTATAATATGCCAATAATTATACATAAATTTATAATTTAAATTAATTATAATATTGTATAAAATAAATTCATAAGTCGATTACAACATAAGCTGTAAATTTTTTTTTCATAATATATAGTAGCTACTTTTTATTAGTTCAATTTAATTTGTCTAACCAGGAAAACAGTTCAAGGTTGACGAATTGTTAAGAAGGTGAAAACATCAAGGTTGCTACTCATGTTTATATCAGTTAATTTCGTTTTTGGAGTGGAAATATTGCTGTCATTCAGCGGAATAAAAATTGGCGAAGTTTACAGAATACAAAATTTTATTATAATACTAATAAAAACTTGCATTTATGATATGGAAATTATATAGATATATTTGTGTTTCTTACAGCTCGAGTATGTGTACTTCCCTATAACCTATAAAACTGAAATTTGGAGATGTTATAGAACTATTGAACTGATTTCAGGCAACCCGGAAATTACACTCTAAAGGAACATAAAAGGGGTAAAATAAATTTCTTTTGTTTAGCTCCCTATAACCTATAAAACTGAAATTTGGAGATGTTATAGAACTATTGAACTGATTTCAGGTAACCCGGAAATTACACTCTAAAGGAATATAAAAGGGGTAAAATAAATTTCTTTTGTTTAGCCATGGCTGTTTACGATTCATGAGTGTAATACGCCCTCTCAGTTTCAGAACTTTCTATTGTTTCACGTGTACATCGATAGTTTCTAAAATTATCCGCATGCAGCGCGCAAAGCGTGTTTTTCATAGAGAGCCTACAAGCAGAGAGTGGCCATACGAGGATTAGCCGCCATGTCTTTTCCAAACGTTTCCATATCACTGATCTCTGTGCATGTATAGAGATTAAATGTTCTACATCTAGTGTGTATATATAAAAAAAGAAAAAATTTTCTGAAACATTTTATAATTTTCGATAAAGGTTAGATGATAAACGATATATCTCGAAAAACTAACGTTAAAGCATACAAATCCAATACAGAATATAGTTTGTTTGGAAAAATAATGGCGATCTAAGTCACGTGACTGTAAGTGTCCAATAAAAAATTATTTCCCGTATGGCCACTCTCTGATTGTAGGCTCTCTAGTTTTTCAGCTTCGTTTGTTGTTATATGCTGTATGTTGAGATTCGTTCTTTTTCTTGAAATCCGTGGTATTTTTAAATAGTAGGTTTAAAAGTAAGTAAAAAACTCTATAATAAAATAATGGTGTATTGCTGTGTACCGTTAGTTCAAATTTTGAACATAGGTATCCTGTCAATCCCTGATAGCACTAATGTTACTGATATAATACAATGCCTGGGTTGGTTGTCTCATTTTATTTACTTTCAGCCTTTAGGCATATATCTGATTCAATGCCTATATGAATATGTAGGCATTGAATCAGATACATGCCTAAAGGCTGAAAGTGAAACTATGAAAGAGAATTATAGTGGGAATCACAGATTAGGTATATGCAGATGGTCAACATCCTATACTTTCTATGTTAAAAATTGGCGAACGATCAACCAATCAGATGCAAGCACCACAGCGCCGCCGATGTCATAGCATTACGCATGAGCAAGTAATCACGTGATATGACGTACAACATTGCTCACTTTATCATGACGTCATTTCGCACAAAATCGTGGCCGTTCCTCTTGGTAAAATATATTTCAAAGAAATGAAATTTAATTTTTATTTCATATATAATTTTATCATCATCACGTTTGATGTTTGAAAAATCCACACTTTTATTTATTTTATACTTATTTTATTTATAAAAGTATTTAAAAAATTTTTAAAATATATCAACTTCTATTACATTAAATAATTACAAACAATAAATAGTTATATATTACAATATGCACTTTATTTAAAAAGTAACGCATTTATACATACAGTATTATTGATTTAACGTACAATGGTTAATCAAATATGAATAATCAAATTACCTAAATATTTTAAAAGTATTAAATTAAAAATATTTCTACAAAGTTTCCTAAATTTAGACGTGGAAATATTATACAATAAAAATCAGGTAGGGGAGACCGGGGCTGGTTGTCTCAATTTTCACAAATAAGATTCTGTAGCTTTTCCAGATCACTATTTTTATTATTTCATTACATGAGTATCTGGATTAGAGTTTTAGTTATCAAACAACAATTTCTGAAATGTATAAAAGCATAATATGATGACCCTATAACACTTTTACAAACCTATAACAAATGAGACAACCTACCCCATCTCTGGGTTGGTTGTCACAGAGAATGGGGTTGGTTGTCTCATTTTATTTACTTTCAACAATTTTTTTATGTGACTTACACAAGTAAACATGAAACATGGAAATAACATTAAATTACAAATATTGAATTCTGGAACCTGCATGACATAACTTACGGTATGAAAAGTTTAAATATTTTACACAAAAACAATGTGCTCATAAATGATGAAGATTTTATTGCAAAACACAATCTATAACATCTAATTAGCATTTAACTTTGCCACGTAATCTTTTATTCTGACTTGCAGTTGTGAAATACATAAGATTTAAAACTTAACTTAACTTAGGGACAACCAGCCCCGTTGCTAATGTGACAACCTGCCCCCGAACCGCCATTTCTAGCTTATACAATGACAGCACTTGGAGAGGTTATGAGTAACATGCACCGAATGTGCCATTTTAAACTTTAAAACATCTACATTATACTGTAAGAATATGAAATAACATAATCTTACCTATATGCCTCACACAGCAAAATAAAGTTACTTAAAAAAAATTACTTGGCAATACACAAAACCGTTTTTTTTTATCACATCAGCTATACGTTTAGCAGGAAGCACTCAAGCAAACACTCACGTTGCAAGTTCTTGGAAACCACAGATTACTAATATAGATGGGACACTTCCTATACTTTCAATGGTAACTTTTCAAAATGACGTACCATATAAAGAACCAATCATATTACTTCTTTAGAACGTAACATAGATGGTGCTACTAACAGTTAAACGTCATCAACAAAGCCAGGATATGACATCACAAAAATGGCTGTACTTCCTATATACAGTAATCGTTATTGTGAATACTACTTTCTTGATTTATTTCCGATTTTAAGAAGTTAAATGTACTTTTAAAAACAAAACGTTGATTTTTAATCGTGTTTTAGACTTTATACATTCGAAATATTTATAATACAAATTTGATAACAATTTCTTTCCGAATTGTTAAACATTAATGAAACCTGTGTGTTTATATAAATATATTCTATTTTCAAGCTTCGGAAAACAACGTATATTATATTAATATAATTTTATCGAAAATTTATATTTGTACAAACAAGTTATATATCAAAAATATATTAATGATATTAAATAATAATAATGAAAACATTTCAAAATAACTAATATACA